>PVIH01011395.1:0-54822 GCA_004025045.1 Sigmodon hispidus
AAAAAAATATATATATATAAAAAAAGAAAATTGCTCTCAGGAAGATGAAATAATTACAATCTCCAGAATTGATAATTATATGAACAGAGAGGTAGAAAACATGCAATCTACTTGCCAGGTGTCTGCTAGTTATATTGTAAATAAATTTAATTTTTGTGTGTTGGGGGGATGCTGCTTCTCCTCCTCGATCCACTCAGTCTTATTCTATAGTCCAGGTTGACCTTGAACTCTTAGCTTTGCCTGCTTTAGCTCACTGAATGCTGGGCTGCATCCACGAGCACTTTGTCCAGCTCTTGCGTGTCCTTTTTTAGTGGGGGAGGGGGGATTTCAAGACAGAGTTCCTCTGTGTAGCCCTAGCTGTCCTGGAATTCTGTAGACCAGGCTGGCCTTAAACTCACAGAGATCCACCTATCTCTGCCTCCCAAGTGCTAGGATTAAAAACGTGCATGACCATGAACCAATTTTGTTGGCATAACTACTATGTATATGCTTAACCCCAAACCAACAAATGCACAAATGATTATTGCCCGTTTACACAGTAGGCTGTTTTCATCAATATGGAAGACAGTATGCTTACAGCTTCATCTATTATCTGGAAGCTACTTTCAGGTTCATCCTCAGAGGTTCTGAAAGCTGACCTAGAGATTAGTTTTGTCTAACAAGAACTGTAGTGCATAACAAGAGAAAAATCTATGTTGGAATGTTGGGTATTTTTCTTAAAAGTATCCAGGTTTGCTTTGAACTTGTGATATAGCCAAGTCTTGCTTCCATTCCCAAGTGCTGAGATTATAAGCATATGTTATGACACCATCTCTAATCTGGTATTTTTCAAATAAAAAATCGATCTTAGCATTTTAAAAAAGTATAGCTCCGAAGGGCAGTGGTGTCAAATACCTTTAATTCTAGCACTCAGGAGGCAGGCAGATCTCTGAGCTGAAGTCTAGCCTGGTCAATAGAAAGAGTTCCAGACAAACAGTTACACAAGGAAAAAAACAAAACAAAACAAAACAAACAAAAAAGTATACCCATGTTTCATAGGCAACTTCTATATAAGAATTTTTTTTCATTAATTTTTACGTGTATGAGTGTTTTGCCTGCATGGATGTCCATGTGTGGTATGTATGCAGTATCTGGAAAGTTCAAAAGAGCTATTAAGCCTCAAATAGCTGCCATGTAGGTGCTGGGAATTGAACCCAGGTCATTTAGAAGAATAGTCACTGCTTTTAATCACGGAGTCATCTCTCCAGGCCCCTAAGTATTCTTTGTCTTCATGGTAAAAAGTACATAATGTAAAAATTTTATTTCATTCACTTTAAGTGGACTGTGCTGATATTACTACCCATTTCTAGAACTTTCTCATTATCCCCAGCTGAATCTCTGTACTCATGAATGACTCCCCATTCGCTCCCCCCATCAGCCTCTGGTAACATCTATTTTACTTGTTTCTATCACTGTTTCTGTTCTGCGCCTCTTATACAAGTAGAACGTCTAGGCATGGTGGCACACCCTGGAATCTTAACACTCAAGAGGTGGAAGCAGTAGAATCAAGAATTCAAAGTCACCTTCTTCAGATACAGAGAGTTCAAGGTCAGCGTGGGCTAGATGAGATGACCCCCACACACACATACATGTAGAATTATGTAATATTTGTCCCTTCGTGTCTGATTTATGTTACATAGCATGTTTTCAATGCTTCAGCAAGCATCAGAATTCCATTCCTTTATTTTGTTGTTTGTTTTTGTTTTGAGACAGGGTCTACATAGCTCAGGCTGTCCTGAACTTCACTATGTAGATCAGGCTGGCCTCAAATGTACACATCTGCCTGCCTTTGCCTCCAGAGTGCTAGAATTAAAGGTGCATGCTGACTCATTCAGCTCCATTTCTTTTTAAGATCAAATTATAGAATTGTCATATATATGACATATATATATATATATCTGTGATCACTTATCTGAAGGAATCTTGAAGGAGAGGGGAGGCCATTACCCACAAAATACAGAAGTTCTGAATTAGAAAAGGCATTTCCAAACCAGCTTTAATGCAGCTTGGATTGCTCAGGAGTTGTGGCTTATGGCAGGTCTGGGCAGGCTGGGGACCCAGAGAACCACCAAAGAAGACAGGAGGGGACCAGTGAGAAGTAGGGGAAGTTGGATCATAGCACTTTCCAGGTGCAATTTAAGTAAATGGTGGTCTGTACCAGATGTGGGACCAAGTGAGATATTTCAGCAATGATAAAGGTGCAGAGAAGATGGGATATTACAGGGCCTGAACTTTAAAAATGCATAGCAGAGGAAAACTACTGTTATACTTAAAGAAGTAGTGAGCCAGCTTTCAGGACTCAGCTCTGGATCCTACGTAGTCCTGCCAGACGTCAGTACTCAGCGCTGGACGGCTTCCAGTTCATTCTTTGATCAGTTCCCATAACTTAGAATCACCACCCCAGCTGGGATAAATGTAGCCTCAAGGCCAATGTCCCGAGGGGCAGGCCATTCCAAGATAAACCTGGGCTGCTTCTGCAGCACGACTTCACTGGACAATGGATGCCCTCAAGTATGACTTTTAAGCCAAAAGAAGCTATTTCAGAGCAATTCTACGGGTGAATTTTGAAGTTTGTTATGGATTTTCATTTTTACCTACCCATACTAGACTACAGTCTGACTTCTGCCAGTACCGTCCGGTGGACACAAACAAAACCCAAGATTCAAATGCCTCAGGTAGGTTTTGTGTACACTGCTCCAATTCCTGACCTTCCAGCTGGTTCTTACTTAAATCATTCTCAATTTCTGGGCAAAACATCCCAGTCACTTTTCCTCCATGTTAACCCTCTGTGCCTCAGTTTACTCAACTAAATAACAATAGGATGCTAGAAGTACTCAAGTAGTACACGTATCGACAGTACTTAGCACAATGCGTGCTCAGCAGAATGCCCTCAGCTTCACCTGCGCCAGGCACGTGTCTTCCCTTGCCCGTTCGGAGCATGGCGTCTTGCCCCAGACGCCTGTGTCCCATCTCTGGCGAAGTCCCGGGCTGGCAAGCGCTTCTGGCATGTCGAAATGGCCTGGCAAGCCGTACCTGCCCTCACTCTCGAAGTTACACTGAGATTGCTTTGGCCCAAGTAATCTCGGCCGGTCTAATGGAGCGCGCCCCGCCCCCTCCTGTACTGCTAAGACCTGGGAGGGAGCCCCAAACTAAAAGTTTCGAATCGGGGACAATACCCCCACCCACTCAAGTGCGTCGAATGTGACAGCCACCTGGGCACTTCGGGACCTAGGCGTGCAGACGGGTCCCGGCGCAGGGCGGAGCTGGTCCTGCCCGGAGCTCGCCCCGCCCCGTCCCGCCTAGCCGTAAACTGACCGAGTGGCGGCCCGCGGGAGAGAGGGGAGGAGAAAGCCGAGAAGAGTGGGGCCCGGCGGCCGAGGGAGAAGGGAAGGGGTGCAGAGAGCGGGCGCGTGGGGACTTGGCGAGAGTGCGTCCCAAGTGGCGACAATTCAGGGCGTCTCAGCCGGCCAGCAAGAAGGATGGTGGCGGCCGGGCGCGGACCAGCCCGGCCGCGGGCGCCGTGAGCCCGAGTGCAGCGCCCGGCATGCAGCTGAGGTCCCCGGCCTCGGCCCCGCTCCGTCCCCGCCGCGCGCCCCCGCCGAGTGGCGCGCACCATGCCGCGGGTGCCCGCGACCCTCTACGCCTGTCTGCTGGGGCTCTGCGCGCTCGTTCCGCGCCTCGCAGGTAAGCCGCGCCTCCCTCTGTGCACTCGGGAATTTTGCTCGTGCGCGGCGGCTTGTGGGGGAGCCGAGGGTGCGGTGCATCCCCGGGTGCTCCCCGGTGGGACGGCGGGACGGACTCGGGCTTCGCATCTGCGTGCGCTGCCTGATTCCCTCCTGGGCCGAGGAGGAGTCTTCCCTTCCTGTATAAACAGCAGGCGTCTGATGGTGGCCAAGCCCGAGGGCGCCGGGGACTCGGGAGGGAAGGCCTCCCCGCCGGGTGCTGGGGCCCCAGCTTTGCGCTCGCCAGCACAAAGCGGCCCTTGTGGCCCGCGGGGAGTGATGTGGGGGCCAAAGTGCGGCGGCCGGGCCACTCCGGAGGTTTGTGGATAGTGCAACTTTTTCCACGCCTGGTCTAAGTTGAAAATTGTCACCTCTCTCGGCAAGTCCGAAGTTATGGCCCCACCTGGGACTCCGCCATCTGATCCTGTTCCTGTACCACGATTCACAAACAGTGGTCTGACTGCTGCAGAGGGGCTGCTGGCCCTGCCTTAGCCGTACGTTCCCTTGTCTTGGCGGCGATGGAGGAGTCCCCAGATACCTGCGTTAAGTTTTCAGACTTAGTAGTGTCAGTTAAGAAGTCTCTAGAGGAAGGATGCTCGTTGGCGCTGGCTGCCAGGGACGTGAGCTTGCGCCTTAACCCCTGCAAACCAACCCACTCAAAGCAGGAGTTTCTGATCTTTCTCCTTTCCTTCGGAAGTAATTGTGTATTGATTAAGGGTGCGCTATACACTTCCAAGCCCGAGGTACTTGTTTGTCTTTCTGAGCCCAGCGGTTGGCTGGCTGCTAGAGGAGAGAGCTCTCTACCCCTACCGCGTCTCATTTACATGAAGGAGGTTGAGGTTTCCATCTGAGAGCAGGGAGAGAGGGTAGAGAAACAAAACGTCCTTCAGGCCCCAGTCCAAACTTTAGTGTAGCAAGGCTGCTTTTATGGGAAAATAAGTAGATCATTGAGTCTCACCCCTCCCTCCAGTCTGGCAACCGGTGCCCTTCTTTGGTGCTCACGAGTTCCCAGGGAAACGCAGAGATGCAGCTTGATTCATTCACCACCACCCTATGGAATATATCCTTGTCAACTGATCTCACTTTAGTCCTTTAGTTTGAAGTTTATGCTCTTTTTGTAAACTTTTTATGTTGTGGGAATTTTTCCTTTTGGTGTTTTAAAATTTTTTTGTCAGAATAAACATACAGCAACTTTACATTAGTTTCTTGAAATTCAAGTTTGGGAATAGCTTTAGTTTCCTTCCAGTTAAACATTATTTGATTCTAATGAAAACTCAAAACATTTCCCACGTCAAAGACTTTAATCTTTATGAGTTTCCAGCAGCCTGTATTTATCTTATTTACTACCCCCCAACTCTTCCCAGATTCACTCCCCTTCCTTGTGCCCAACCTTGTGTCCATTTAAACACACACACAAACATACACACACAATGGGACCAGTTTGTGTTGCCTAAATTCTCTTAGCCCTGTGGTCTTCAATTTGAGCCTGCTCTAGTTACCTGGGGCTACCATTTTTAGAGGAAACTCCCCTCCTAGCAGTTAACTGTCATCAATAGCTCCCCAGTTTGCCCCTCTTTTTATGTAACCCCACCTGCCTTGTAACTGTGTGTAGACCAGACTCCAATTTACAGAGATCCATTTGCCTGAATTTCCCAAGTGTTGGGATTAAAGGATTGCCCCACCCCCGAGGTACCCTTCACATTATTAGAGGCATTCGTTTTTCATTTGCATGTAATTTCATCTCTTTGGAAGTTCCTGTGCTTCGGAACAGGATTTTCTGTCCCAGAGATGGGAGGGCCACGTGGCTTTTCCTCTTGCTTCAGGGTGGGAGTGGTGAGCCTAGGACTGTTTGTACCTTATCTTGGAGCCTGGGTAGTTTACTTCCAGTGGTTTCACATTTAAATTTTGTCCATTGCCCCTGTGATCCCAGGTTTGCCTTTTGTCATTTTGAGCTGCCAGCCCCTCAACTCCATCCCCCAAAGTCGGTGAAATGGCGGCATAACACCAACCTCCAGGGTGGACCACCTCCACCTGCCCAGGGCTTTGCAAGGTCACAAGCAGTGGTTCCCAGTGTTGCCTAGCCACCTTTATCTTTTATATTTCCTCTTCCTCACGTCCTCCGACTCCTCCTTCCCTTTTTCTTGAAAGGTGGCAGGAACTTTCTCCTGTTTGTTTCTCTTATTGACTGGAACATAATTTGAAATCAAGTTACCTCGGGAAAGAAATGGTGCTGTGAAGTTTGGTGCCCATAAGGGTGCTTCTAGACCAGTGAGGAAATCCAGCAGGCCCCAGACCTTCAGTTTAAGTGGCTTGCTGTAATAAGCCTTAGCTGTGCTGCCCCACCCTCCCACCAGGAGTATCTCCTTAATTATTCTTGGGGTCAAGAGTTTCCAGACTGGAACCTGACATATAGAGTCTCACAAAACCAGGGAAGGGTCTCACTGGGGAGGCCTCCTGTGTCTACTTCCGCTCTAAGGTAGAGAGGGGAGTTTGGTCTTACTGCAGCTGTATGACTGGATTCATGTTTGCTGCCATAGTTTATTATTTTATAAGCAATCAAATGTTCTTTTAGTGGGTGTCCTGCAAATTAGAATGCTCCGAATACCAAGAGTCCTTTGTTGCATTTAGAGAATGCAAGTTGGCAGCCCGGGTCCTCCTCACCGGGTCCCTGGCCCACCGTGGCTGTGGGCAGATGCTGGGGTGGGGGGTGGGGCTGCTGGAATTTGGCTGGGTTGGCAGCTCCCATTAGGTAACCAGGCCTAGGATACTGAAATGCAAAGGGTGGCTTCAGTTCATACATGACTATTTACCCTCTGGGATTTACAATTTAACTCCACCATCCTCCGTCAGGGGGGCTTTTCATAAAGGGGACTGAGGCAGAAGAGGGCAAGGTCTAATTAGCTCTAATTAGTATTCCGCCCCCTGCTTATTCTCCATGCTTATTTAGCTACTGAGGCAACAGAGAATTAAAATATCTAAGTAGTTTGGCAAATCGCCCTTTGTGCTTGCCTGTCCCAGTAACAACTTTTTTCTTCTTCAGCCTGGTCGTGGAAATATTCTGGGAGGTTTTAACAGATCAGCAATGTGGGGTAATTACACAGTGTGCTTAAATGATAGGGTGGCTTTCCGAGGCTGTGTGCTGCTGGGGCTGTGGGCTGGGGGTCTCTTCATAGGTGTTCTCAGTTGGCTAGGCATGGGCTTTGGAAAGCTAAGGGGGTTGTTTTCCTTTTCTCCAGTAGGGGGATTTGGTTGGCTATAAAGGAACACTTCTCAACCTGTGGGCCACAACCCCCTGGGTCACTGGATCCTTTCACAGAGTCACCTAAAGCCGTTGGAAAAACACAAGACATTTACGTTATGATTGATAACAGTAGCAAAGGCTAGTCATGAAGTAGCAACAAAAATAATTTTATGGTTGGGGGTCACCACAGCATGAGGAACTGTATTCAAGGGTCACAGCATTAGGAAGGTTGAGAACCACTGCTTTGAAGAATGATAGGCACCCATTTGCTTGTGAGGATTCTTTTTGCTTTAATAGGTTGCAAGTTTTGGTCCACAGGATGAAGGGCCAGCTGACTGACCCAGCAGGCAGAGTGCTGCAGCGTGAGGCCTGCCTCACTGGATCCCTTGGCAGCCTTGCCTGTGTTGTTCAGATGTGTTCCCGGTCTCTGGCAAAGCCAGGACACACACTCCTGCACCCAGCTGATCACTATAGCTACTCTCATTCCTCACTCAAAAGTAATCCTGCTAAAACTCCTCAGATCCTACAGCCTTTTAGGCTCTGCTGGAAGCCCCATGGCCTCCGCCTTCTCTCACCATGTTCTCCTCACAGACTTCACACTGTCCTGCTGGCCATGCTGTCTCCCGCCTTGACTGTCTTCCAGGTGGCAGCTGCTGTCTGTCTGCTTCCCTCACCCCTACATGCCTCATCATGGTGTCCCCTGCTCAGTCCATGGTCACCAGCCGCTCATCAAATGTCTTCTTTCTTTGATTATCCCATTTACTGTCCTGACGTGTCCCTGCTCCGTGTCTCTCAGCGGTCCTTCCCCCTGCCCCCACAGGCCTCAATTTGCACTCAGGGTCTGTATGGGCAGCCACTGTAAGGAGGAAGCATTCTTCGGGGAGGGAGACCACATTGTAAGGTGTCTGAGATTCATTGAGCTGGAATCCATGATGAAGGTAGATTGTGCACTGGGGCCATTAGGTGACCCACACAGTGTGCTCATGACTTTCCGATAGCTTTAAAACCTTAGAAAGTCTAGAAGTTCTAAATCTCCACACTCAGTTTCTCTGTTATCATCAGTATCTTACATTAATTTGAATTTTATTTTGTCACAGTGGGTGAACCATATTGACATACTCTAATTAGCTGAGGTCCACACCAAACTTCTTGAGTTTTAACCCTTTTCTGTTCTGGGGTCCAGTTGGGGTACCACGTTACAGGAAACTGTCCTGCTGTCTTGGTTCAATCTGTTCTGGTTTTAGTTGGTTCTGACAGTTTAGAGTGTTCATCTATTTTACAGACATTGCCCTTCTTTATAGATACTGATGTTTTTTCTCTTTATTAGGTGGAGTTTCAAGCTTGGGGAAGAAGATTCTAGGTTGCCTCCCTTTTTTATTTTTTTCTCTTTTTAAGACAAGGACTCATTCATCCCAGGCAGGCCTCAAGCTCTCAGGTCCTTGAACTCATGTTTCTGCCTCCACATCTTGGGCACTGAACTAAATACCCCATTTTTGTAGTGCTGATTCGTAAACCCAGGGCTTTAAACCCAAATCTAGCACTAGAGGAACTAGCTACATCCTCAGCCTTTGATTGCCTGAGTTGAGCTGGCTCCCTGGTTAAGAGCACATGCTGCTGTTTCCAGGACTGGAGTTTGATTTCTAACACCCATGTGAGGTGGCTCACAACAACCTGTAACTCCACCTCCAAGGGATCTGATGTCTCTGGCCTCTGAGGACATCAGCATGCATGTGCACATACCCTGTACACAGATCAAACACATAATTGTTACAAAAATACTTTTTTTTTTTTTTAAAGAAACTTTATTTATTTGCCTTGGTGTTTGCCTGGAACTGGAACTACAGACAGTTGTGAGCTGCCATGTGGGTGCTGGGAATCGAACCCGGGTCCTCTGGAAGAGCTGACGGTGCTCTTAACCACTGAGCCATCTCTCCAGCCCCCTACAAAAATACTTTTTATTTGAAAACTGTGTGTGATGCATGTGTGCACAGGTGTGTGCGTGTGCATGCATGCCAGTGAACATACATACAGAGAGCCAGAGGGGAGAACATTGGATATTTTCTTCCATTGTCTTCTATCTTCCGTCTCAGTGAGACTGGGGCTCTCACTGCACATGAAAGTCACTGTTTGACCAAGCTGGCTGTCTGCCTGTCTGCCTCCCACACGTTAACAAACACGTGTGGCTGTGCTCAGATTTTATGTGGGTTCTAGGGTTTTGAACACATGTCCTGTCCCCATGTTTGCATAACAAATGCTATTAACACTGAGCCACCTCTATGGCCTCTTGTCTCCATTTATTAGTGTGTGTGTGTTGTCCCCTGATGGCCTCTGTCCTGTACAGATGGTCCCTGTTAGATCCTTATACATCAGTGTTTCTGTGCCATCTTCTACTTACCTGTCTTCTATTTTTATTCAAAAGCAGCATTAAATATACTTGTACATCTTGCTTTTTATTTTTTATTTATTTATTAAAAAGGATTTATCTATTTATTTATTTTGTGCAGTAGTGTTTTGCCCTGAAGCTAGAGTTACAGACAGTTGTGAGCTGCCATGTGGGTGCTGGGAATTGAACCTGGGTCCTTTGGAAGAGCAGTCAGTACTCTTAACCCCTGAGCCATTTCTCCAACCCTACCTTCCATTTTTGAAACAGCAATTCATACAATGGACATTATGTAGTTATAAAAAAGAATGAAGATCCTGATGTGAAATTTACCCCAATGTATGGCTAAGTTAAAAATAAAAGACAGTTTGGCACACACCCTTAATCTCAGCATTCAGGAGGCAGAAACAGGCAGATCTCTGAGTTCAAGGCCAGCCAGGTTTATATAAAGAAATCCTGTCTCAAAAATAAATAAATAGGGTTGGAGATGTGGCTCAGAGGTTAAGAGTACTGAGTGCTCTTCCAGAGGTCCTGAGTTCAATTCCCAGCAACCACATAATGGCTCACATTCATCTGTAATGAGATCTGGTGCCCTCTTCTGGCATGCAGGCAGAACACTGTATACATAAGAAATAAATCTTTAAAAATAAATAAATAAAAAATAATAAAATAAAAAATAAAAAGTGGTGCTGGACAGTTCTGGACTGTAACTTCAGTTCTGTGGCAAAAAAGAAAAAAGAAAAAAAAAAAAAGAAAGAAAGGTCACTACCTGGAGAGGTAGAAGTATTAGGATCTGGAATTCAAGGCCAGCCTTAGCTACATAGTGACTTTGAGGCTATCCAGGGCCATGAGACCCCAACAAACTAATCAATGAAAAGCTGCAAGCCATATCAGTAAGCTGGTGTTGTGTGTCTTTGGTAGATGTCTCATATTCAGAAAGGCATTCACTCTTAAGACAGGACACACCAAAGTAGCACCTCACTAGGACATAGTTGACTTTTGTGGTGGCATCTTTAGATATGACTGCTTAATCTCTGGGTTCCCTGTGTCTTGTATGGCAGATGTTGTAGAAGATTTCCCAGCCCGTTTGGGCCAGAGATTTGGACCTTGCCTGTGGCGGCTTTTTCCCTCACAGAAGTGAATCAGACGCTTATATTAATTTCATACTGTTTAGCCTATGTCTCAAGCACATTACTAGCTAGCTCTTTCATCTTAATTCAACCCATTTCTAGTATTCTACCTGCCACGTGGCCTGGCCTATGGCTCACCTAGATTCCTTACATCTCTCTTTTTTTTGGGGGGGGTGTCAGATGGAGAGTGATTAACTGCACCCTCCTTCTACCTGTCTGTCCTCTGATCCTCCACCCACTTCTGCGGTGCTGCACAGAGGCCAAATCAGCTCCTTTATTTTCAGCATACAGAGAACATTCCACCACAAGATGTGGGGAGCATAGTTCAGGTGGGGAGAAGCACTCCAGCGTCTTGCCTCCTTTAAGCCATAAATCATGCTAATTTGGTACCTGCTTTTACCTGTTTCCATTATCGGAGGAATGTTTTGGATCAGGCAATTACAACTGCTGATTGTTAGCCTTAATAGTAACTATCCAACTTTGGATATTCAGGGTAGGCAGAAATGAGGGGCTGGCTAGAGCAAAGGTGGTCTGGAGGGTCCTGCAGAAAGTTAGTCCAGAGGGCTGCCTTGAGCTGCTGGCTCTAGAAAGGCTAGGCAGGAAGAGTTGGATTAGGAAAACATTTCACACATCTTGGACAGACGATAGGCTGGATATGGACTGCCTCAATATGATTGATGAGAGAGGGGACTGAGTCAATGAGTCTTGGAAGTAGAGCATGTTTTAAATCATATTTTGTAATAAACCCCAGACAAGACTTGAAGTTATAGAACTTCTGACAGTTGAAGCTGAGCTGAGAACAGTGACTGAAAACAACCTAAAAAAGCTGTGGCTGCCGGCTGGGCCAACGGAGCCTGTCTCTGTGACCAGACACAACATTGCAATGACATGGGTGAACTCTGACTGCTTGGCCTTATAGTCATTGCTTCCTTCCTTTTCAAAACACTTAGTGGTGCCAATGACTCATGCAGCCAAATCCAAACTGAAATATTAATAGGTGGAGAGCGGAGATGCCAGGGGAAGTGACTCTGTCACGGGGATGTGCGTGGCACACAGCCGATGATTTGGGGCTGTGGAGCTTCTTGCTGTCTAGTGCTGGACACCCCTCAAGCTCCCAGGAACAGCTTCTGCAGCCGAAGCCTGTAGCTCTGATCTCCTCAGCCTAGAGCTCAGATATCAGGACTCACGTAATGCAGAGTGTCTGGAATCTGGATTTGTCCCAAGAACAACCTAATTCCAGGGCAGCTGAAGGTTGTAAAATCACTTTATTCTCGAGCACGAATATGGACTATTAATAGAAATAACGACCAAAGCAGAGCCGCTTGGCGTTTTTATGGCTGTTCAATATGGTTTTTGTTTGTTCTTGTTTTTTTTTGAAATAGGCTGTCAATCTAGCTCAGGCCTGCTTGGAACTCTCTATGTACCACTGGTGACAGTCTCTGGTCCCACCTCCACAGTGCTAAGATTACAGGCATGAGCCACCATGCCCAGCTGGCTGTTCTCATTACCGGGTGTCCGTTGTGTTATCAAGCTCTTATTAATTGTCCAGGTCTTTGGAGGTGGTAGACCAGAAGTCTGGGGACTGTCTAGCCTAGGTCAGCAAAAAGAATTTGCCCTGCTGTGCCCTGGTCCTTAGCTAGGACTCCTGGGATTCGGGTGATCAGGAAGTGCTAGCTGTGAATTCTTGTGATTTTTGAGCTGAACCCTAAGTGAGGGCTCTGACCACAGACTCCTTTTAGACCACAGTGTGGTTAGCATTCTCATCTAGGAGCCACAGAGCTCCGCAGGTCACAGCCTCCCTGTATCTCAGAGAGCACAGGGACCCTGTATTTATTGGTGGGCCCTTGTGTTTGGCGGGGAGGTAGCTTTTTCCAGGTGGGTGCCACCACTGCCCAGCTTTTATTTAAAAAGAAAGGAAGGAAGGAAAAAAGAAAGAAAGAAAAAGAAAAGACCAGGAGGGCTTGAGGAAGGGCAGAGAAAAGTAGCTTTTGTTTTAGGTTTGTTTTTTCTTTCCCTCTGACAGCTTCTGACAGGTAATGGGGATTTGGCCCAAACCACAGCTTTTTGTACACATACATCTGTTCTCAAGGGCTTAGGTATCTATTTGGAAATTACTGCTTTAAAACTGGAAAGGAGCTGCATGGTGGTAGCATAGCACTTGGGAAGCAGAGGCAGGCAGATCTCTGAGTTTGAGGTCAACCTGGTCTACAGAGTGTGTTCCAGACAGCCAGGACTACACAGAGAGACCTTGTCTCAAAAACAAAACATGGACAGGAAGGTGGGCATACTGACACATGCCTGTACCCTGGCCCTGGGGAGGCTGAAGCAAGAATCAGGGTTCAAGGTTAGCTTCAGCTGCATGAGACTTGTCTCAAAAAAGTAGACCAAAGTAGGAAGGAGGCTTTGCCAGCGAGAGCAGGGTGGCACACGGCCCTGCTTTCCTGTTATTTAAGATCTAGGACCTTGCTCTGTCTGGTCCCCTACCCTGCTAGTGGCTCCTCCTGTTGTTGAAGGTCCTGTGCAGAGGATGATGTTCAGTGGCCCCATTGGCTCCAGTTGGAGCCTGGCAGAGAGAAGCTGCCCAGCTGAGAGCAATGCTGGCACCCTGCTGCAGTTCCTGGAGTGCGAGATGGGTGGGTGGCACCAGCAGGGTCAGCTGCTGTGGGTGACGGGCTCCAGAGTTTAGGACCAGGATCCTGCCTGGGCAGAAGCTGTTGTTCCCTCTGCCTTGGTTCTTCCTCCATGCTGCCAAAGTCTCCCTCCCTCCCTCCCTCCCTCCATTTCCTGGTCTCTGGGCCCCTTCTTGTCTTTTCCTGTCTCATCAGCTACCAGTTTTCCTCCAGCTGGTGTTTTCCCTTCTAACATCCCTGAGGGTGGCAGTGTCACTTCTTAACCCGCCCACCCGCACCCCTGTCCCCTGCTCCTTTGCCATTTATGATGGCTGTTTTTACAGTAAGTGGCAGGGGAGAAGCAGAATATTAAAACTATAAATTAGGGAACTTCTGGGGTTCTTTCCCCTTCTATTTTGATACTTCTCTTTTATTCTTTTTAGTTTTACTTATTTTTCCAGTTCAGTTGGAGGTATGATTGACAGGTGCAGGAAAGAAAAAGGTAGATTTACTTTATACAATGATTTTTTTTTAATACGTATGTGCAATATGAAATTATACCACAAGCTAAGGAGGGAGCGTGTGTGTGTGTGTGTGTGTGTGTGTGTGTGTGTGTGTGGCAGAGAGCGACAGAGATGAGTATTAAAAAAAAAAACCTTGAAAGAAATCATATCAGTTCACAAGCATACAGTGTGCTTGTCTGCAGTCAGCATACTGTCCAGTAGGTCTCTAGAACGTGTTCATCCCACCTACAATTTGGTACCTTTGACTAACAGTCTTTCTCCCCACCCAGTGTGCCCTTGGCACCCACCATTCTGTTCTCTGTAAGCTTGACTTTCAGATTCCATGAGCTTGCTGCGTGCAGCTAAGATTGCAAGGCTGTGTCCTTCTGTGCCTGTCATTTCTTTTTATTATGTCGCTCAATGACTAGATTTCATTTTTAAAAACTTAATATTTTATTATATGTATAGAATAAGTTTCTTTTTTTAAAAGTATTTGTTTTTATTTTATGTGAATTGGTGCTTTGCCTGCATGTATAACTGTGTAAGGGGGTCAGATCTTGGAATTACAGACAGTTGTTAGCTGCCCAGTGGATGCTGGGAATCAAAATCAGGACCTCCGGAAGAGCAGTCAGTGCTCTTAACCGCTGAGCCATCTCTCCAGCCTGACTAAATTGTCTTTATTTTTGATTACATATATTTTAAATTTTAAAAAATTGAGTCAAGTTCTCCCTATTTACCTTGCCTCCCCCTCCCAAATGTTAAAGGCATATGCCTCCCTGCCCAGAAAAAAACAAAATAAAATAAAACTACAGTATAAAATTTTGTATCTATGTGTGTGGGTATGGACAGGTATGGGCACCTCAGTGCTTGTGCCTTCAGAGGCCAGAGACATCAGATTCCTTAGAGCCAGAGTTATAGGTGGATGTGAGCTGCCCAGCCTGGGTTCTGAGAACAGAGGGTCTTTAGTGTGTGCAGTATGCACTTTTAACTGCGGAGTCATGTCTTCATCCCCTAGAGATGGGGTCTTACATCGTTCAGGCCAGCCTTGGACTCACTGTGTAGATGAGGATGACCTTGACCTTTGCACCTTCTTCCCCCTTCCCCAATACCAGGTGTACAAGTGCGCAGCACTTCACCTGGTGTGTGAGGTGTTGAGGGAGCCCAGAACCTGCTAGACACCAGGCAAGCACTAAACTGAGCCACTCCTTAAAACTAAGTCTATAATCCATTTTGCTTGTGAATGAGTTAAGGGCATAGTTCATTCTGTTGTGTGTGGGCGGCCACTTGTCTCAACACCGCTTCCTAGGGAGACTGAGCTTTTATTGTGGCTATTAGTGCCGTTGACCGTAAACATGAAGTTTTACTTTATGGGCTATGTTTTGATCCGATGAGCTGCAACTCACCTTTTTCATTTTGGGGATGGGGGAGGGTGAGGTGGGGCAGGTTTTGAGGCAGGATGAAAGGCAGGGAAAATTCTGGGGATTTGAGAAGGATAGGAGCTCCTCAGGAATCTTGTTGAAATCGCTCTACAGAAGAGCTGGAATAGTTACCAGCTGCTTAAGGTTTTCCCTTCCCATCTGTAAACCTGCAGAAACCCCATTTACAGAGATGAGACTACTTCTAAAACCCTTGTGTAACCCTAATGGCTTCTGGTTTTTGTTGTTGTTTTTATCAGATTATAATCCCGCCAAAGGCATGTCTCTTATCAAGAGACAAAGAGGGGCTGGAGATGATGCAAAGTGATTGGGTTCAGTGATTAAGAGCACAAATGACTCTTCCAGAGGACCCAGGTTTGGTTTCTAGTACCCGTGTGGAGGCTTGCAACCAATCACCCATATCTCCAGTTCAGGAAATCTGACTCCCTCAGGCATAGACTCTGTTCAGGAGCATCTATGCAGGCAAAGCACTCATGCACAAAAGAGAAATAAGTCTTTTTAGTTACCTCTGTTTCACACACAGTTTATTTCTTTTATGTGCATTGGTGTTTTGTCTGCATACCTGTCTGTCTGTGTGGGAGTGTCAGATTTTGGAGTTACAGACAGGTGTGAGCTGCTTTGTGAGTTCTGGGAATTGAACGAGGGTCCTCTGGAAGAGCAGCCAGTGCTCTTAACTGGTGAGCCATCTCTCCAGCCCTCAGTAATCTCTTGAAGTACCTTGAGAGACATCAAAATGGTCTATGTGGGTAATTCTAAGATAGTGTCTTATTCCCTATTGAGGATCCATACTCACATACTCACTCCTTCTTACTTGAGCTTATACTATATCTTCCTTAAAAATCTAAAAAT
This sequence comes from Sigmodon hispidus, assembly GCA_004025045.1. NCBI lineage: Eukaryota > Metazoa > Chordata > Mammalia > Rodentia > Cricetidae > Sigmodon > Sigmodon hispidus. The sequence goes on from PVIH01011395.1 coordinate 15,910, forward strand.
TCTGCTAGATAAACTGGCTAGTCTTGATAAACTGGCTTGATAAACTGGGAAATTCTTTACAGTGTTGAAACCTTGAACTCTGGTTTGGCCCAAGTCAAGGCCCTAATAGGTTGGAGAGCTTTATCTGAGGGTGACAGAAGGAGCCATGTCTCTGTTGCCTTCCTGCTGACATTTAATTAGTGTAGATGGGTAGTATATTTCAAATTGGGGAGTGTGATACCTCCAGCTTTTGTTCTTTTTGATTGCTTTGCCTCTTTGAGAAATTTTAGGATTTCTTAAAACAATTTTAGTGCAACTGCATAGGACTTGGGTAGGAACTGCATGACTGCAGGTTCCTTTGGATAGCGTATGCCCTTTAAATGGTTATTCATTCTTTCAACCCATGCACATGTCTGCACCACAGTTTTCCTTTGGGCCAACAACCAGCTCCCAAATAGTGAGATGGAGACTTCTTATTAGTTTTGAATGCCCCGCCTTAGCTTAGCTCTTTTCTGGCTAGCCTTTCAATTAACCTATTTGTCTTTATCTACCTTTCACCTCAAGGCTTTTTACTTTTTTCTCTTCTGTATTTATTACTTTCACTTTCTCCTGTCTCCCTGCCAGCTGCCTATCTTCCTGCCCCAGGCATGTCTCCCACTCTCTTTCTTCTCTTCCTTTGTTCCTCCTTTCTCTAGATTTCTCTTCCTATTTATTCTCTTCCTGCCAGCCCCGCCTATCCGTCTCCTGCCTAGCTATTGGTCATTCAGCTCTTTATTAGGCCAATCAGGTGCCTTAGGCAGGCAAGGTGAAACAAAGTAGTACATCTTTACATAGTTAAACAAATGCAGCAGAAACAAATGTAACACACTTTTAAACAGTTAAAGTGATATTCCACACCATAAACAAATGTAATTCATCTTTGCCTAGTTAAAATAATATTCTGTAACATATGTCACCACCACCCCCTTCTTTTCCCCAAGAGTGGGTTTTTCTGTGTAGTCTTGGGTCCTGAAACAAGCCCTGTAGAGTTCAAACTCAGACATCCAGCTGCCTCTGTCTCTCAAGTACTGTGATCTCTGCTCAGCATCATTTTTTTTTTTTTAAAAGCCTGTTTAATGTGTGTGACTTTTGTTGCATGCACGTACATACATCATTTGTGTGCCTGGTTCCTGCAGAGATCAGAAGGAGGCACTGGATTCCTGGAGCAGGAATTACAGATGGCTCTTTTCAAAAACAGCCTGCTCTTCACTTCTGAGCTCTCTCTCTCTGTCTGGCCCCGCCCTCTCTCCCTTTTCCTTCCTTTCTTCCATTCTTCCTTCTTTCCTTCCTTCCTTTCTTCTTTTCTTCCTTCTTTCCTTCCTTTTAGATTGGAAACCCCTTTCACTATTGAAATTTATTTCTGAGTTATTTTGATGTTGTATGTGGAATCATTTCATTTCTGTTTCAGATAGCTTGCTGTTAGTGTATAAAACTATGCTGATTGTTTACAATATTAGAATTTTTATATTTTATTTACTTGTGTGTGTGTTTGTGTGTGTGAACACACTGCAGTGTATGTGTGGGCATCACAAGACAACTTTGGGGTTGGCTTTCTCATTCCAACATGGATTTCAGAGATTGAATTTAGGTCATCATGTCTGGCAAGTGAGTGTAACCACTGAACTATCTTGTGGGTCTCTCTATATACTTAATTTTATGATAGTTAGTGAAATTTGGGAACACTCTGTTTCTCTGTATTTTCTTTACCATTCTCTGTTTCATTTTCTTTTTTGTTTTATTTTTCTCTCTTCTGAGCTGAACTTCTGTCAGACATGTTGACACATTCTTGTAATCGTTGCTGTTGGGAGGTGGGGACAAGAGGACTGGGAGCTGGGACCACAAATAAAAGTAATCTAAGCCAAACAGAAGCTGCAGACTGTCTTCATCCAGTGTGCTTATCTCCTGTCCTCTTTACAAAGCAGTGACCAGGAGGCCGACCGGCAGGATCTGGTAGTGACTAATCAGGTCATTCCCATTCTGAGAAAAATTCTTGGCCTGAGGCCATCTGCACTGTTTCTGAGCAGAAAGGACAAGCTTGGTCAGTTCCACCAAGGACACCTGTGCTGTTGGTGCCAAGGAGAAGAGAGCAGCAGGCTGAATCTCAGTAGCACAGTTGAGACCTCTCCTTGTTGGGCGGAGGAGGCAAGGCTTAACTGGCTCTGAAGTTTTCTCCTAATATTAGCTTCTAACTTTATTATTATTATTTTATTTTTTAAAGCTAGGAATGTGTGCTGAATTTTAAAGTCCTTTTTTTTTTTAAATTTTTTGAGATGGGGTTTCTATGTATACTTGGCTGTCCTGGAACTCACTCTGTAGACCAGGCTGGCATCGAACTCACAGAGATCCACCTGCCTCTGCTTCCTGAATGCTGAGATTAAAGGCATGTGCACTGCTGCTCAGCAAAGTTCGTTAATTTTAAAATTTTATTTTCATGTATATCTGCATACATGTTGGGTGCTCTTCTCTATCATTGTCTTCCTTATTCCATCGAGGCAGGGTCTCTCTCACTGAACTGAACTAGGCTGGTGGTCAGCAAGCCCCAGCAATCCTATATCTGTACCCAACAGTGCTGCGGCACAACTGTGTGTATGGCCAAGCTATAGGTAGGTGCTAGGGATTTGAACTTAGCTCTCATGTTTGCATTCTGCCGAGAGCCATCTCAACAGCCCCAGAATTAACACTCCCTCCTTCCTTCCTTCCTCTTGCCCCTCCCTCCCCCTTCCTCCATACCTTTCTTTGATAAGGTCTCTCTAATTGTATAGCTCTGGCTGCTATGGCCCTACCTGCCTGGAGGTGGGGGTGGGTGGAGGTGCTGGATAAAGGCATGCACCACCCCACCAGCATAAACAATTAAATGAGTTTTAAAGAAGATCTCCTTATGGAGCTTAACCAGCCTGGAATTCCCTATGTAGCTCAGTCTAGCCTAGGTTCTGATCCTCCTGCCAGGATTACAGGCATGAGCCACTGCACCTGGTGTTTTCTCAGTACCTAGCAGACACTGACAGGTTTTTCCTTCTTAACCTGTTAGTAGATTTGCTGAATCAATGGATTCCTTTATCTCAACCAGCATTATGTTTCTTTAAGGGTGTGTGTGCTGGCATTCAGTAGCTGTGAGTTTTGAAGAGATAGCATCCAGTGTAATTGGACTTAAGATTTTTATTTTTTAGCATTCAAATCTAAAATCTGATCTCTTTTCTTTTCTCTTTTCACATTTTCACAATTTTGGGGTGCTCTAAATGTGAAAGGACCCTTTCTCTCAGTCATGGGGATGATATGCTGAGTTACAGAGAAAGAGATGGAGCCCATGTGGATGCAGTAGAAGTAGAGTTGCTAAATCAAAGGAACGTGCTTGGCAGAGGAGACCTGTGTTGGCCTCAGCAAAGGAACCTTAACCTGAAATTAGCCCCGGGGGCCTCTGTACCTCACACCTGTTAAGGGAGAATGACTCCCATCCTGTTCCTCTCCCAGGCACTCAAAGATTTTATTAATATTTTTTTTAAACTTTATTTATTATTTATTTATTTATTTATTTGCCTCGGTGTTTGCCTGGAACTGGAACTACAGACAGTTGTTAGCTGCCATGTGGGTGCTGGGAACCGAACCCGGGTCCTCTGGAAGAGCAGATGGTGCTCTTAACCGCTGAGCCATCTCTCCAGCCCCCTTATTAATAGTTTATTATTATTTTTTAAAAGATTTATTTATTTATTATGTATATAGTATACAGAAGAGGGCATCAGATGTTATTATAGATGGTTGTGAGCCACCATGTGGTTGCTGGGAATTGAACTCGGGACCTCTGGAAGAACAGTCAGTGCTCTTAACTGCTGAGCCATTTCTCCAGCCCCAGTTTATTATTATTATTGTTGATGTTATTATTGTATGCATGTAAGTGTATCTGTGTATGCACAAAGGCCAGGAGAGAACGTCCAGTTTCCTGCCTGATGTCAGTGCCGGGAATCGAACTCAGGTCCTCTGGGAGAGCAGTCAGTGCTCTTAACCACTATGCTATCTCTCCAGCCCCTGTCAATGACGTTTTTACAGCCAGAAACTAATCAATGCATCTTCATCTTGCTTTGAAGGGCTCAACATATGCACTAGTGGAAGTGCCACCTCTTGTGAAGAATGTCTGTTAATTCACCCCAAATGTGCCTGGTGCTCCAAAGAGGTATGTATGATCGGGAGGGAGAAGAGGAAGGGGGTGAGCTGGGGGAGGGATAGCACACAAATGTGTACCAGAAGCTGAACAGGTGCTGGCTCATTTGTGTCTCTGACTTGTTCTAGATATTCACCTGTTTGCCTATAAGCAGATGGATTCTACTGCAGAATTAGACCTTCAGCCCCTCACCTCACCTCTTCAGGTTCTTTTGAGACAGTCTCTTAAGTTGCCTGGGTTGGCTTTGAATTTGCTCTCTAGCCTAGGCAAGCCTTGAATTTGCAGCCTTCCTAACCCCTCATCTCCAGTACACAATAGTACTGGGTGCTACCAGGCCCGTCTCAAAGCTTCCTTTTCTGACTTCTTTCTTGTTTGGCGTGTGATGTTGAACCTAGGGCTTGTTCACCCTAGGCAAGTGCTTTAGCATAGAGCAAAGCTGTCCTCTGTAGACTGGGTGCTCACTGGTCACACTTTACTTTGGTTTTCATTATCAGGGATTGAGTTCAGGGCCTTGATTTACCACTAAGCTAAATCCCCAGCCCACAGGTTCTGGTCCTTTTGTAGGACTGAATGTTAACTGGATCCTTTTTTATGTGGGACCTAGTAAGGCCTCAGTGGTAGTCTCCTGGTTTTTGGATGAACATTCTGAGGAAGAGCTGAGCTTGGAAAGTGAGTTTCTTGTGAAACAATTCAAAGCAGGTCTTGGGCTGGTGGTGTCCATAAATACCATAAATAATGACACTGCCTTTAGAGAAATTAAAAAAAAAAAAAAAAAAAAAAAAGTTTTCTGAGCCACTGTGACCCAGGAACAAGGATTCCAGTATGTTCTACCATGGACAAGTTAAATGAACTTTTGTGGTCACAGAACAAAAGGAGGTCATACATTTGCTGCTCACATTGGTGGTAGCATCTGGCAGGCTCTACCCTTAAAGCTGAGGATCTCTTTCATAGGTTGTTTTTTTTTTTTTCTTCTTCACTTTATTTATTTATCTTTTTGAATTTTTAGAGACAGGGTCTCACTATGTAGCTCTGGAACTATGTAGACCAGGCTGGCCTTGAACTCACAGAACTCTGCCAAATGCTAGAATTAAAGACCATGTGCCACTATGCCCAGCCCTTGTGTTTTTCATTTTTGTTTTTGTTTTTTTAACTTTATTTATTTATTTATTTATTTGCCTTGGTGTTTGCCTGGAACTGGAACTACAGACAGTTGTTAGCTGCCATGTGGGTGCTGGGAATTGAACCCGGGTCCTTTGGAAGAGCAGACGGTGCTCTTAACCACTGAGCCATCTCTCCTGCCCCTTGTTTTTTTGGTTTTTTTTAAATGTGTGTGTATATGTGTGGGTTTGTTCATGTGAGTGCAGAGGCCAGAGCCATAAGATCCCCTGGAGCTGGAATTCTGGTGGGTGTGAACTGCCCAGTGTGGTTCTGGGTCTCTGGGAAGTATGCTCTTACGGTGAGGCCATCTCTCCAGCCCTGCAGATTTCATCTTCTCTTTTGTAGGGTCTCTGTGGTGGTTAATCTTAATTGTCCACTCGGTAGAGCCTCGAATCGCCTGAGAGCTCGGTCTCTGGGCATGCCTATGCATTAATTAAGGGAGGAAGACCCCCCTTCTGGTTGGAGCCCTTTCCTGCCTGGGATCCTGGACTGTGTAAGGGAGGTGATTTACAGCATGCCTTCATCAGTGTCTGTGATTGTGGGTGTCATGTGACCAGCTGCCTCAGCCCCTGCTTCTGTGACTTTTCACCACAATGCATGGTGCCCTAGAACATCAATCCACCATTCCTAGGGAGCTAGAATCAACTCTTTGTCTCCTAAATTACTTTTATTAGAGTCTTTTTATAGCAACACCAGGAAAAGAAACTGAGACAGGGTTAGCCCAGGCTGGCCTCACACTCCTCATGTAAGTGTGAATGACTGTGGACTTCTGATTCTCCTATATCTGCTTACTGAGGGCTGGGACCACAGGCTGGACTACCACTCTTGGTTAATGTGGTGCTGGGGATTGAACCTAGGGCCTAGTACATGTTACACAAGCGCTCTGCTGGCTGAGCTGTATTCTCAGCTCTCTTTCATAGATTCTTGATGCCATGGCATTCTTAGTTTCAGGATTGGCGGAGTCCAGAGTCTGGTCCACTTAGAGATGCAGGGAGAACTTTGTTTTAAAGTAGGGTTGACTACTATGCGTGAATATTAAAGACAGCCCAGGATCATTTGACTTAGAGCAGTGCAACTCTCATTCATCCTGATGCTCCAGTAGGGTTGCAGGATCCTTGCTAAAAGACTCAGCTTCTTCAGAGAACTAGGTTTCCACTGTTTCACACGGCATCCTGCTGGATAGCTGTCATCTTTTGTTATGGCTTATTTAATGCCTATCAGATAATTAGCTTCCATGGAATGATTTTATTTAAAAGATGTATACAGCCAGCCATCATGGTGCATGCCTGTGATCTTGGCATTTAGGAGGCTTATGCAGGAGGGCCTTAGGTTAGAGGCTAGCCTGGGCTACACAGCAAGACTCTATGTCAAAAGCAAAACAAAGGCTTAAGAAATGGCTCAGTGGGGCTGGAGAGATGGCTCAGCAGTTGAGAGCACTGGCTATTCTTCTGGAGGACCTGAGTTCAATTCCCAGCACCCACATGGCAGCTAACAACTGTCTGTGATTCCAGGATCTGACACCCTTGTACAGTTATACATGCAGGCAGGGTACCAGTTCACATAAAATAAAAATAAATAAATATTTTAAAAAAGAAAGAAAGAAAAATGGCTTGGCAGTTAGGAACACACATTGCTTTTATAGAAGACCCAAATCTGGTTTCCTGCATTCGTACCTGTCCATGTGAGAGAACTCACAACCACCTGTAACTCCAGCTTCAGGGGATCCGACACCCATTTCTGCACTTTGAGGATACCTATGTTCACATGTACATATACCCACACATACAGACACACCTATAACACACAATTAAAATTAGAAAGTAAATCATATTTTAAAAAGTCAAAATGAAAACAAGGCTGTTATTTTTTTATTTTAATTTTTTGGGACAGAGTTTCACTATGTGACCCAGGCTCACCTGGAACTCTATGTAGGCCAGGCTGGCCTGGAACTCACAGAGATCTCTTTGCCTCTTCTTCTCCAGGGCTGGGATTAAACATATGTTGTGATTTTGTTTTATCTTAAGCACAGTGGCTGCGCCTTAATCTACTGCTATTTCAGCCAGCAATTATGACTCCACAGTTAATAGCCTGGCTGTCTGGGAGCTGCCCGACAGGAATTCTGTTTCCCCGAGCTCCAGCTCTGCTGTTGCTACTAAAGCTAGCTTTAACTAAATCTTTAACTAAATTATAATCATTCTAATTGTAAATAAGACTCGAGATTCAAAGGCTGGGGTGAAAACTTGTTAGCTCAGAGAAGCTGAATAGCAAATAGCTGACCTTTTCTCCTTGATGATCTCTCTGAAAAGGCCCATCCTTCCAATCTACCAAGCAAGCAAACAAACAAACATGCCACTTCAAGTTCCTCTCTACTACTTCCTGTGTGTCTCTTTATCTCTTGCAGGGATTCTGTGAGGCTCTATGATTACTTGTTGCTAACTCAGCCTCATGCCCCAAGGTTAATTTTATTTAATTAATGCAAATGCAAACTCAGGGTTCACAAATGTGATAGAATATCCCCTAACAATATGATGCCCGACACCATTTCTTTTTTTTATAAATTTATTTATTTCTATTTTATGTACATTGTTGTTTTGGCATGGGTGTCAAGTCAACTGAAACTTGAGTTATAGACAGTTATGAGCTGCCATGTGGGTGCTGGGAATTGAACCCAGGTCCTCTGGAAGAGCAGCCAGTGCTCTTAACCACTGAGCCACCTCTCCAGCCCCCAGCACCATTTCCTAAAGTCCTATAGGAAGGAATATGCTTGGGTGATGTCAGATATATTATTATTATTATTATTAAGAAATGCAAATATTAGGTAGGCCAGGTATCTTAGTGGGTTTTGCACTAAGGACCACAGCAACTTTTTTGGGGTTTGTTTACAGCATCAGAGATGTAATCCATTGTCACTATGGCGGGAAGCATGGTGACAGACAGACAGGCAGACATAGCGCTGGAGAGGATCTGAGAATTCTATGTGTGGATTGACAGGGAGAGAAAGAGCCACTGGACCCAGTTTGAGCCTTTGAAACCCAAAGCCTACCCTCAGTGACACACTTCCTCCAAAGAGTCCACACCCACTCCAGCAAGGCCTCCTAATCTCTCTCAAATACTATTTCCTAATGACCAAGTATTTAAATATTTGAGCCTGTGGGAGCCATCTCTATTCAAACTACCACACTAGCTTTTCTCTCTCCTTCTATTCTTCTTTCTTTATTTCCTCCCTCCCTCCCTTTGTTCATCCCTTTGCCCCTCCCCCCCTCCCTCTTTTCTTCCTTCCTTTCTGGATTTAGTGCCTTACAAACACAAACATGATACTTGGTCACTAGAAAAGTGACATCAGATACACCGGAATAGATTTAGCACCGGAATAGAATGGTAACCACTTTGGCACAGAACCTGTCAGTGGAAGCAGGGAGACATGAAGTACACTTTGTCTTACATCTTGGTTCATGAGGGACATGTGCTTTGAGCAATGCTTTGCATGAACTAAGCACTATGATAATCTCATTGTAAAATATTAGTATTTGGAAATTGCTCTGTAGAGATCCTCCTGCCTTTGCCTCTCCAGTGCTGAGATTAAAGGCGTGTGCCACCACTGCCACCACTGGGCCAAAACAATTAATTCCTGCTGTTTTCTTTCATTTCTTTTATGAGACTGGGTCTCAATATGTAGCCTGGGTTGGTCTGGAACTCACAAAGATCCACCTGCCTCTGCCTTCTGAGTGCTGAGACCAAAAATGTATGTGCCATGCCCAGTTAAGCTTTTTTTTTTTTTTTTAAAGATTTATTTATTTATTATGTATACAGAAGAGGGCATCAGATGTTATTATAGATGGTTGTTAGCTGCCATGTGGTTGCTGGGAATTGAACCCTGGTCCTCTGGAAGAACAGTCAGTGCTCTTAACCTCTGAGCCATCTCTCTAGCCGTGCTTCGTATCTTAAAGGACACTTCCAGGCCACTTTTCTAAACTGTTAGAAGCATGGAGCACACACTGTCCCTTTGTGAGTCCCAGGAGGCAGACTTGTAGTTTGTTTGGGCCGGCTCGGTCTGTGCATGTGGTGTTCAGAGTGTGGGAGGACTGGGGAGAGGTCTGGAGGTAATGATACACTTTGTTTTATTGATGACACTCTGAGTCCCAGAGAGGTAAAGCAACTTGTGCAAAGCCATATACATTTCAAAACAGGGCTAGGATTTGCCAGCCTCGCTTCTGCACCTCGGGTTTCTTAGATGACAGTGCCTCTAGCACATGGACTGAGGACAGAGCCTCCGGCACATGGACTGAGCAAGCCCCATGCAGTAGGAAAGGGAGTCCATAACTAAACAAGTTAGTCTGAGAAAGTCCTGTTTGTAGTGTCTGGACCCATTTTTGGTTCTCTGTGACCTTCAAGCCAGATCCGGGTTCTAAGGTGCCTACTTCCTTGTCACTGCCGTTCCTAGCCCACCCTCAACACTTCTTTCACTGGGGAGAACTGCTGAGACCCCTGAATGTCTCTTGGTAAAGCCTACATAATGCCCCTCACTGCTACTTCTCCCCGGGGGTGGGGATCTCCAGCTGTCCTGTCTTGCTTGCAACTTGTATTTGTTAAGAATCAGTTCAAGCCTTGTCTACTCGTGAAAACTTTTCATGATAGACTGGTCTCTCCGTCCAAACATCTACCCACTTGCCCATTCATCTACTCATCTGATACAAGCAAGGGAATTCCTTCCACCAGAAACAGAGGGCATGGGTTTAATCTGTCATGCCTGTATCCTTCTCACTCAGAATGGTCCTAGCCAGTAGTAGTTACTTGATTTTTTTTTTTTTTTTTTTTTTAATGTGTATTTGTGTGAAGATATCAGTCCTACTGGAACTAAATTTACAGACAGTTGTGAGCTGCCATGTCGGGGCTGAGAATTGAACCCAGGTCTTCTGGAAGAACAACCAGTGCTCTTAACTGCTGAGCCATCTCTCCAGCCCCCAATAGTATTACTCAATAGGTGTCAGCTGAAGGATTTCGTTGGGTGGCTGTTTATTAGGTGCGTCATTCAGGTCCTGACTCGCTCTTTGTCTTTGGATCTCCCAGCACCTCTGTATTATAACCTTTTCATCCTTGTCTCCTTACTGAGTCCATGTGTTTTTCTAGCTGTTGCCAATTAAATAATCATCTTTTTGTCTCATCTATACCCAGTGCCCTTCCAAGGTTGGAGCAGGAATTCATATTTGATGAAAAGGCCTGCCAAAGAAAAACATGGAGTGAGGCAAAAGTTTCAATCCCAGCTTTGCCATGATTTGCTCTTGGTCTGAGCCAGGGCCTTTTGTAGCTCAGGCTGGCCCTGACTTGCTGTGTATCTTAGGATGACTTTGAACTTCTGATGTTTCTTTCCTCCTCCTAAGCCTTAGAATTAATTGCAAGGGTGTCACCATAATCAGTTTGTGTGTGTTTGTTTACATAGTAGCTTTTGATGTGGCTTAGACTGTTCTCATTCAGCCATTTCTCTCCTGAGTATTTGGGCTTTCAACTGTACCCCACATGGTTACTGTTAATTTCTTGAAACAGACTAATGGTGACATTACCCAGCATCTAGTTTTATTGAATGTATGTGAGGTTATGACCAGGAGAGCTTCTGATTAACCGAACCTCCCAAATGGCTGAGTGAGTGAGTCATCTGGTAAATGGCTGCTGTTGCCTATGAGCATATTCTGGTGAAATGAGCAATGGGTTCTGAGAACCAGGGTTTCTCTTTTTCTCTGTTTCTTCCTTTCTTTTATTTTTTTTAAAAAAATTAATTTATTTATTATGTATACAGTATACAGAAGAGAGCACCAGATCTCATAGATGATTGTGAGCCACCATGTGGTTGCTGGGAATTGAACTCAGGACCTCTAGAAGAACAGTCAATGCTCTTAACCTCTGAGCCATCTCTCCAGCCCCTGTTTCTTCCTTTCTTATACAACACTTCCAAAAGCCTGATCTGACACTACAGTGAATAAACCATTCTAAGTGACACATTGTTGGCCTAGTCCACACACTTGGTCCCTAGCTCATCCTCTGGGGACCCTCTGCTTTGCACAGAGCCTCATTCTTGCCTATACTGGAATGCAGCTTCCCAGGTCTGGGATGAGCCATCCCTAGGGCATCAATCGTGCTTTGGGATGCTAGGGCTGGTAAATTTGGGAATGGTTTTGATCTAACTTGTGCCTTAGCGAGACTGAGTAAGTACAGCTTGTACCTTCTTAGGTACTGGGATGTTGTCAGAGGAGCAAGGTCTCTCTGCCAGGAGCATGTGACACATGAGCATACTCAGGGCTGGTACCCAGTGGACAGCCTCAGCAGATCCTAGCCAGGGTGGCTTTTGAATTTGTTTTCCAGATAAGTTCTTAATCTGTAGCCCAGACTGCCTTTGAATTCAGGGTCCTCCTTCCTTAGCACTATGCATGCTGGATTTCAGGTGTGTGCAAAGTCGTCTCCCAGGGATCCTCTGCTAGGGGACCCCACCTCTGCATCTGACAGTAGCTGTGACCTAATGACCACCTTCCTCCACAGGAACTGGGTTGGAGCAGCCCATGGCTTGTCACCCTGAGTGCTCCCTGCTGGTTCTCTGCCTGCTTCTGCAGCATGGCCCTGTGCCCGGCCTTCTTGCTTTTGCTTCCTGTGGTTGCAGGGCCTTCAGCCTTGCTTTGTCTACCTTTAGCACCAGGCTCTCCAGACCCTTTCCTATGCAGAGTGGTGTGCAAGCTGCACCCTGTCTTACCCTGCCCATTGCCCTGCCTGCCATGGCATACTCCCTCAACCTGCTCTGGCCCACCTGATTCTGAGCCTCTTAGAACACTTATACTCTTTGTCCTGCCCAAGGACACACAGCAGTTGCTATCAATTTATTGTCTGCAGTGATAGCTTTTGTATTTTTATTTTATTTTTTTTCTTTTTTAGGGTTTCAAAACAGGGTTGCTCTGTGTAGCCTTGGCTGTCCTGGAACTCACTCTATAAACTAGGCTGGCCTTGATCTCAGAGATCTGCCTGCCTCTGCCTCTCACCTGCGGGAACTAAAAACATGTGCCACCACTGCCCAGCATCCGTCCCTTTAACTGCAAATTTTGTTCTTCCTTCAGTAAATTTAGCAACCCAGCCAAGAATGAGAGTGGGCACTTTCAATGGCATGCTGCGGGCAGCCCATATTCTCTGCATTTACGCTTCCCCTAGCTACAATGAGTCTGTAGCTGTGTGCCAGGAACCAAGGAAGGAGTTGAGTGTTACAGTGGACTGTGTCCTGGGCAAGCAGGCCAGTGTAGCCTGTAAGAGGACAGACTGAGGAGGCCACGGTCCCAGGAGGACAGAAGGCAGGTTAAGGAAGACACAGAGGACTTCCCTTGCCGTAAAGGTAGGCAAAGCTTGCACTCAGGTCTGGAGAGCATGGGTAGGTTTTGAAGGGTGACTGACAAGATTCAGAGAGGTAATGTGATCATGGACAGTACCATGATGCTGGGAATTCCAGAAGGATCACACCAGGCAAGGCTGTAACTGTGGCTCTGAAGTCCTGTGGGAGGGCATGGGCAGGGACAGGGCAGAAGTGGAGGAATGGTGCTGCCCCAGCCAAGGGAGGTGCCCTTGGCCTTCGTGGGTGTGGGAAGGAAGACTGAAGGCATGGATAGGCTAGGAGAGAGGTCAGAGTTTGAGAGAGACAGGTAGGAAGCCAGGAAGCAAGAGGAACATTCTGAGACATGATGTTGGCAAGAAAGGCAGAGAAGCCGGTATCTTTTCATTCAAGCTAGAAAGGAAGGAAGGGAGAGAGAGAGAGAGAGAGAGAGAGAGAGAGAGAGAGAGAGAGAGAGAGAGAGAGAGAGAGAGAACGAACCACCCCCTCCAAAAAAAAAAACAACCAAAGATAAAGACAGACAAAAAACTCCAAAAATAGTGTTTGGCCACCTCACAGTGAAATGTACATTCATTAAAAGAATCTCTTTGTGCTGGGCTAAGTGAACAGAATCACCTTGGTTTACTGTGGATGCCTCACAAATATTTGTGCACTGAATTAAATGAGCCAGTCAAAAGCTGGCACAGCCCTTTCTCCACCCTTCTGCCCCGCCCCCAGACAGGAAGCCTACATGGCAGTGCGTTCCTGGCATACACCACACATTCTGGTTTGTCATCGGTTACCACTCCCCCTACTGGCCCCCCTCAGCGCAGGAGGGCCTGCCAACCTGGGGTGCGGCTTGCGCTGGTCAGAGGTTCTGCCCTACTGTATCCAGTGAGCAAGGCCAGCCACAGAGAGCAGTCAGCTCCTGGGGCCCAGTTCTGATCCAGCACTCTGGCCTGTTGGCCATTGCTGGTTTTTTCCTTTCCAATCCCATGCTTGGATCCACTAGCCCCTTTTCCTCCTGTGTTCCTCGTTTCCAGGGCTACCATTTCTCAGTCTCTCTGACTGTCCCAGAAACAAATCTATCTGTCCCCCAAATGACCACCACATCACTCTTTAGCTGGCACGGATAGGAAGGTTTTTAAATAGTGCAGAGATGGCCTAGCACAGACAGATGGATCTGTGTACTCTGGCCTTGATTGCAGCCTGTGTTGTTCCCAAGCACTGGCCTTGACTGCTGGGGAAGAGATTTGATTATTGAAATGTGCAGGGAATAAAGGTTTCCCTTGAAGCAGCAGATAGCACATGCAAAGTGACCTCCAAATGGCAGGTGACAGAGGGGGGAGAGCCTGGTATGGTGGCTTGCAAGTTCAAGTTGGGGACACCTCCCATTTCTTTCTTCATTAGCACAGTGTAAAGCTGTCAAGGTGGTCGTGGCTTCCCTTTCTATTGTTACCACTATTGATCACTTACCTGTAATACAGGCCCTCTGGGAGTCCTTAGGAGACTGTGATCAGGGCATATCCGTGGGGACTGCTTGTGGGTCATGTACTTGTGAGCCATGCCGTGGCCATTGGAAGCCCACCTTGAACTAGTTTTCTCTTTTTCTGTGTTGAGTGCACCCTTTCCTCATCCTAAAGTGATTTTTACCTCCTTGTACCTTTGTCCATATCAAGAAGGTGTTTGTCCTTCCAGTTTGATTGTTGATGGGAAGATCTTTGCATTTGGGGCTACAGAGCATCATTGTTGTTAGAAGCATAGAGTCTGAGCTCAGTCATTTTCCTGCTGTGGATACAAAGAACAATGAACTTGGGCCCAGACGTCAGGGGATAAGATGAACTCAAAGTTCTTGGGTGACTTGAGACATGTGGATCTCTGATTCCCCGTCTTTAAAAGAAGGGAGCAGTGAAGTTTCTCCAGGGGTTAAACATATGAGTTATTTTTTTTTTAAATCTAAAAACACCAGTTATAAAATCCAGAAACAAAAATAATTCAGCATAGTGCATTGGCTTATTAAACTACTACATGCTGGGTGTGATGGTTATGCTCTCAATCTCAGCCGTCAGGAAGCCAAGGCAGCAGGATTGCCACAAATCTGGGCTAAAACAGTAGTGAAAATAGTGAATTTCAAAATCTTCTTGATTTTTTTTCCCCCTTTGAGACAGGGTCTCACTGTGTAGCCCAGGCTGGCCTTGAACTCACAGATCCACCTGTCCCTGCCTCCCAAGTGCTGGAATTTGGGCCACCATGTCCAAAGCTCTTGACTTTTATTTGCCTCAAAGTTATTGATTAGTCCTAAACCAGCCACACCCTTGATGGGGAGGGAGGGTGTGCCCCACTACATTTTTATGCTTCAGCAATAGTCTGGCTTCTTAACACAGCAGGCTGGGGACACTGACTCATCTAAGCTTCTCGGTCTTACTGCCAGCCAGTGTGGCCTGGTGTTGGTATCTGCCCAGCCACAGAACAGCATGGGCTGCTTTACGGTAAAAAGTCGTTTCCTGTAGCTCGGTTGGTACAGTGCTGGCTAAGCATGAAGCCCTGGGTTCCATCTCTAGCACCTTATAAAATCAGCCTTAGCACTTGAGGGGCCGTCAGAAACGCAAGGTCGTCTTAGGCTATAGGTAAGTTTGAAACCATCTGGCTACATGACTTCCATATCTTCAAACAAACAGCAACCAGATTTTAAAAACCAGACCCCTTTCCCAAAAAATAACCCAGAAGATGCCATAGTTTATAGCAGGATAGATTGGTTTTAAGTTTAAAATTAATGCCTCAAAGTCTTAATGCCCAATATTAGGTTTCCTCATGCTAATTTATAGCTTTCTCCCAAATCCAACTTAAGAACCAACTTTCCCAATCTCAATCTGCCTCAGCCCTCCTTTCTTCTCTCTCTCTTTTTTTTTTCTTTTAGGTTTTTTTTTTTGAGACAGTCTCATGTAGCCTGAGTTGCCCTCAGACTTGGTGTGTAGCTGAAGTTGGTCTTGAACCCAGCCCTCTGCCCCTTGAGTGCTGGGAATGACACTCATGAATCCTTCTTTACTGTATAACCATCAGTAAAGATGAAAATGAAAGCATTTTTATTCTTCTGCTCATTTTGTTCTAATGCAGAGAATCCTCCCTCTTACCTTTCGCCTCCTTCTACCCTAAACCTGTGTAGAGGGCTCATGTGCACCCTAGATAAGGGTTCCATCTTGAGCTCCACCCCAGTCCCTTGTTTTCATAGTATTCATGCCTTGGAATTTCTGTTTGGTCCTCTTCTTGTAGATAATTCTTTTGAAGTGAGTGATGGGCATTGTTTTTGTTATAGTGTAGGTTTACCAGACTGTAAGATTATCTTATCAAAGAATGCAGCATGTATAATTTATTTTATGTGCATTGGTGTTTTGCCTGGATGTGTGTCTGTGTGAGGTTTTTTGGGTCCCCTGGAACTGGAGTCACAGATGATTGTAAACTGATATGTGGGTGCTGGGAATCGAACTCAGGTCCTCTGAAAGAGCATCCAGTGCTCTTAACCTCTGAGTCATCTCTCCAGTCCCTGATATTTATTTTATGGAACAAGACTTCTGCCAGGTGTGATGGCAGCAGACACCTGAATCTCTGTTCTACAGACCGAGTTCTAGGACAGCAAGTGCTGCACAGAGAAACCCTGATTTTTGATAACCTTAGTTCCCCTGGCTGTACTAGAACTCGCTCTATAGAGCAGGCTGGCCTAGACACAGCAATCCAATCACCTGCCTCAGCTTCCTTAGTGCTGGGATTAAAGGTGTGAGCTATCACCGCCTGGAAGAAGAATTCTAGGAGTACTGCTGATATATTTACAAGCTGCTCCAGTAGCTTTTCTTTTCTATCCTCTGCTCTTTTCCTCCTCTTCCTTACACAGTGCTGGAATCTAACCCAGGTCTTGCACATGCCAAGCAATCACAGTTTATACCAACCTACAAACCTAGCCAATTTCTTCCTCTTGCTGAATGTGTAGACAGGCTATTTTGATCACCAAACAAAATTGATAGTGAAAGGACTTGTTTTATATGCTAACATTAATTCATAACAATTTAGTCTATCCTCTTAATCCTCATGAGGCATTTGGATGGAGATTACCATTGTCTCCACTTTCAGACAGTAAAAATGGAGTGCAGAGTTTCAGACCCCAGTCTGATGGCTGCCTGCTTTTGTCTGTTTCTCCATCTAGTACTTTGGCAATTCCCGGTCCGTCACCTCTCGGTGTGACTTGAAAGCAAACCTCATCCGAAATGGCTGTGAAGGTGAGATTGAGAGTCCAGCCAGTAGCACACATGTCCTTCGGAGCCTACCTCTCAGCAGCAAGGGCTCCAGTGCCACGGGCTCTGACGTCATCCAGATGATGCCACAGGAGATTGCAGTGAGCCTCCGTCCAGGTGAGTCTTTCTTGGGATGTGTTGTGTGCTATGGGCTCAGGAAAGCCCAAAGGGTAGGGGTGTGCTAATGTAGAAAATGAGCTTGATTGGGGTCAGAGCCAGGAGGTGGTAATGGGATGAAAGACCAGACCAGGAGGCTGAGTATAAGGTCTCTGGAGATGAGGCTAGGTGGAATATCTTGGCTAGTTTTTCTTTCTCGAAGAAATAGTAGTATAGGGCTTGCCTGTATATATGAAGCATGTATCATCATTTCGGCAAACAGAATGAACAAACAAGCCCAAACCCTCTTCCAGAATGATAAAAATACAATATTGTGGTAGGATCTGTGTGTCCATACATAGACATATATATTTAGTCACACATCCTGCTAACTTTCAGACAGTCTCTAGTATTAGAAAGAAAGGGAGAACAGTGTTAGGTGAGTGAGTGCAGCAGCAGGCAGGTCTGAGGGAGGACCCATCTCTAGGAGGACTAGGTGATGAAGAGTCTGGCCACCCATGAGGATACACCAAGTCAGAAAGATGTTTTGGTAGAGATGAAGACTTGGAGAGGGGGCCTAAAGAAAATCAGAATTTCTAATGTTCTAGCTTCATTATGAATATATTTTTAGAGATAGAAATACTTGAAACCATAATGGCTCTTAAAAATTTGAAACACAGTTTTAATATTTATAAAGAGAACTAGGCAAAACCCTAGTTTTGTGGGGAGAGGGGATGTGGATATTGTACTTAGCAAACAATCTCAGTTCACCAAGTGAATTCTTGCCTCCAGGAAGCTCTGCTTTCTGAGGAGAGCTGTTACACATGTGAGGATTATCTCTTCCATAATATAGTTGTAGCACTGCTTTTGGCTTTTCTCCTCAGCCCATCCCCTCACCTCAAAATAAGCATTTGCTGGGTGGAAAGGAACACTTTCTTACACAATACTAGCCAGGGGCCAGCCTCAGCATAACTTACAGGATACCCCATGAAGGCCACGGCAGGTCTGAAGGAGAAAAGGGGGCTGCAGGGAGGAGGATTTCCTCCTTATTTTTTTTAAATTGCACTACCGAGGTGGCTCAGCTAATAAAAGCCACATTTTTTTTTTTAAACTTTGTTTATTTATTTATTTATTTGCCTTGGTGTTTGCCTGGAACTGGAACCACAGACAGTTGTTAGCTGCCATGTGGATGCTGGGAATCGAACCCGGGTCCTCCGGAAGAGCAGACGGCGCTCTTAACCGCTGAGCCATCTTTCCAGCCCCTAAAAGCCACATTTATTTGCCTTTCATAGTTGTATATACCTTTAGCCTAACACTTGGGAGTAGAGGCAAGGCAATGTCTATGAGCTTGAGGCTAGCCTGGTCTACATTTGGAGTTCCAGACCAGCCAGGGCTACATAATGAGACCCCCTGTCTCAAAAGCAATTCCATCCATCCATCCATCCATCCATCCATCTATACATACATGCATACATACATACATACATACATACATACATCTGTCTATTCACACGTGTGGAGGTCAAAGAACAGCTTGTAAGAGTCTGTTCTCTGCTTACACCTTATAAATCCAGGGATCTAGCCAGGTTGTCAGTCTTTTTAGCAAACTCCTTTACCCTCTGAACTGTCTTTCTGGCCTTTCATTTTTATTCTTACTTTTATCTTTAAAATTTATTTTATTTTATATGTGTACATATTGGCCTACATGTATTTCTGTGTACCAAATCCATGCCTGGTGACTGTGCAGGCTAGAAAGAGGGCATTGGATCATCTGGAACTGGAGTTACAGATGACTTTGAGACCCCATGTGATTGCTGGGAATCAACCCGGGTCCTTCAAAGCGGCCAGTGCCCTTAACCATTGAGCTATCTCTCCAGCTCCCCTTCCATTAAAAACATTTTAATTGCCCTTTGTGTGTGTGTGTATGAGTGTGTGTGTCTATATGTGGTATGTGTGTGTATGTGTGTTGTGTGTATGTATGGTATGTGTATGTGTGGTGTGTGTGTGAGTATGTGTGCTGTGTGTGTATGAGTATGTGTGGTGTATGTGAATGTGTAGTATATGTGTGTGTATGTGTAGTGTGTGTGTGTGTGTGTGTGTCTGTGTGTGATGTGTGTGTATATGAGTGTGTGTGGTGTGTGTATGGTATGTGTATATATGTGTGGTGTGTGTGTGTGTGTCTGTGATGTGTGTGTGTATGTGGTGGTGTGTGTGTATGTGTGTATATGTGTGGTATGTGTGTATGTGTGGTGTGTGTATGTGTGGTGTGCATGTATGGTGTGTGTGGTGTGTGTGTATGGTATGGGTGTATATGTGTGGTGTGTATATGGTGTGTGTGTGTCTATGTGGTGTGTGTATATGTATGTGGTGGTGTGTGTGTATGTGTGGTATGTGTGTATGTGTGGTGTGTGTATGTGTGATGTGTGTGTATGGTGTGTGTGGTGTGTGTGTATGAGTGTATGTGTAGTATATGTGTATGAGTGTGTATGTCTATATGTGGTATGTGTGTATGTGTGGTATGTGTGCGTGTGTGTCTGGTGTATGTGTGTGTATGTGGTGGTGTGTGTGTATGTGTCTGTGTGATGTGTGTGTATGGTGTGTGTGTGTGGTATTGGTCAGAGAACAGCTTTTATGAGTCCTTTTTCTTCATTCATCATGTTGGACCTGAGGTCGGACTTGGTCAGACTCAGAGGCAGTGTGCCATTCCTCAGAGTCATCCTTCTTTAGTTCTTAAGTATTTTAAAACTATTTTTCAAATTAAAGTATAATTCACATATCACAAGATGTACAATTTTTAAAATGTTTAGGTCACTGGTTCTAAGTCAGCTGTGAAACTGGGTCACTGCCACACTGTCTGCTTCCAGACCATTTTCACACGGGAGTTCAGCTAACTAACTACCCGCCTCTTTTAGACCATTCATCGCAAAGAGCACATCTTCTCAGTTATGTAACTGAGGGCCTTCAATTCATCCACATTGTAAAATGTGCTTTCTCATGATGTTTTGGAACCAGGGTCTCACTGTGTAGAGCAAGCTGACCTGGAATGTGTGACTCTTTTTTCTGAACTCTCCTGAGGCAGGCAGTGCCACACCCCTTACTTCATTCTGTTTATGGCCAGATGATACTCCATGCTTTAGTTGATGGACAGACTGTTTTCCACTGGGTAATTTTGAACATTCATGTACAAGGTTTTTGAGGGCCATGTGTTTTCAATAATTTTGGGTCTATAACTAAGAGCAGAATTGCTGGATCATATGGTAATTCTGTTTAACTTTCTGATGAACTGCCAAACTCTAACCAGGGTTTTGTATAAATACAAGGATCATGTTTTCCATTTTATTTCATCACTGGAAACTGTATGTCAGGATAAGAATATTTTTTAAAAAATTTTAACAAAAGGCTTGGAATTCTTAGAACATACATGTTAAGTCAAACTGAGATAAGCAAAAGCTAGAGATAGTTTTCAAAGACTGGACACTCAAGAGGTTCCTTTGAGTTAGTTATTCACCCTAATCTGTTTGTTTCTTAAATATTTCTTTTTAAAAAAATGTATTATTATTTGTTGCCTATTCTTTGGTCTCTACCAGTTCCTTTTGGGGTAGGGGCGAGAAGGCATCGATGAAGAACAATGACTTAGACTCTGGGAGCAAGATAAAATGAGCAAATTCAGTAGGAAGGAGCAAGCTTTTTATCCACCTTCCTTGCAGCCAGGGGGAAGAGCCTTGCTTTGCTGGCATCTGCTGCTGTGGCATGGTTGGTCATCTTGCTGGTCCAGATCATCTCACATTAGGATTCCACCTCTGTTGCCAAGGCCCCAAGCTGGCTTATGATGAAGTGCCCACCCAAGGGGCCCTCCTGGCTATGAGGAAGTGCTATGAGCACATGTTTTTAAGACACCAGTTATAACCAGTTTGAACTGGCTGAGGCCAGGCTGGCCCTATGGATTGAAAGACACAGACACTCAAAGAGTTCAAAGAGAATGTTACTTTATTGAATCCCCCATCTCATTTTAAATACGGGGCTACGTGGAGTGGGAACCACAGTGGGAGTTCCCAGGCTGCTGACAAAATACTGACTTCAGGTAAAAAGCCCAGCTTCCTGTACCAACCCCTACAGGCAGGAAGGCCAAAGCATACCAGACAGGATAGGCCCCCAGGCCCTTAGAAGCCTCTGGGCCTATACATCCCACAATTGTTGTTTGTGTTTGTGCACATATGTATGCTGTGCCACACATAAGCTATGGTGCATATGTGGAGGCCGGAGGACACCTTGTTTTTGACACATGGTTTCTCCATGTAGCCCAGGTTGGCCTGGAATCTGCAGAGATTCACCTGCCTCTGCTTCCTCCAGAGTGATGGGATTAAAAGTGTGCATCACCCAGGCAAAGGATGACTTTTACTGAGGGCTTGAGTTCAGATGCAGTAGTGCACTTACACAATCTCAGCATTGCTGAGATGGGAGGTAGAAACAGGAAATTTAGGGAAAATCGCCTAAAAGTCAGCAGCCAGGAGCATATGGGCAACACTGCAGAAACTGGAGAGAAGACCCTATCACTAAAAAAGGTAAAAGTAAGAACCAGCTTTCGAAAGCTGCTCACTGATCACCTCCTGTTGGGCACACATGAGCACACAATGGGAATACCACACACACCATTTATTTGGAGATGGCAGGAGTCTTTCTCTGTTACGGTCCTGTCATGTCTTGACTTGTGAGCAGTCAGTCCTGGAGTTCTGTTCTCAGTCTAGCAGTGTTTATCACCTGAAGCATGTTCTCAAGGACAAAAGCATAGTTTTCTTCTTAAAGGGAAACCGGAGCAAAGAAAGTGTTCAAACACCTTCTGGGCGGGTGGCTAGCTAGTACTTGATTATAGTGGGAGAGCCTGTACTTATGAGCTGAGCATTGGCAAGAATCCTGCCCTAAACACAGGCAGTGCTGGGTGCTTTGAAATTAGAACGGGCCAAGAGAGGGGCTGCTGGGTTGGGGGTGGGGTCGGGACCTCCATTCTCTCAGGTGCAGATCAGCTTCCCTTTGTAGTTTACTTTATTGCATTTCTCTGATCCTACTGCTGGTCCTGAGGTGAGGATTATGTGGAGTAGCAATAATAGACAGAAGATGTTCAAGCCTGTAGGGCCCCTAGGTAGAGAGAGAGAGACTGTGGGGGAGGGGTAATAGCAGAGTCAGCCATGTGGCTTGGAATGTTGTCACCAGAGCTAGGTACATACCAGCTCTATTGGTGAAGGTGAGATCTATGTCCTCTGCTTGGGTTATCAGTTAAAATTTCAGGCAATGTAAGAAAGGCAGCAGCTTGCTGGGAAATCATGGAAGAGTGTGTTTAAATAAGTCACACCCAAAGATGGGGAAAGTGCCTAGATCTTTTCCTGGCAAAATCACTCCACACCTGGCTGTGATGCCACCAGCCTCCCCGTCAGCATACAAACCAGGGAGGCCACGCTTGCTAGGCTGCCCGTGTACTCCCCAAAGAGTGACACCCACACAGAGCGGACCAAGATTGTCCATCCCACAAGATCTGCTGACAGAACACATTCCATGATTGCCAGAGCCCATGTAGGAGGGTGTGATATTTAAGGTCTCATGTGTTAATGCTCAGCATGATTGGTCCTACATCCCCTCTTTCTGTCTAACTGGAAGAAACACTCTCTACTATTTCCAGCTTCCCTGTGGGAAGAATTAAAGATGTGCATGCACTTTCTCACTGAGTTATTTGTCTTAGAATTTAATGCCAGTACAAAGCAGGAACATCTGTATTTTATACCTTACTTCCTTCTTTGCCTTCATATCTGGAAAATTTCAAGTTAAATTTGTGTGCCTAAAGCTGTAGCTCGGTTAAACTGGAGTTTCTGCAAGACTTTCTGTCCCTTTATCTCTACATGAATCACTTTAAGATTTCCTCATGTGAGAGCATGGATACATGTGTACAGTATTGGTTTTAATCTTTACTATTATCAGTGTCTTCTTCATTGACACAGAAATAAGACACAAGTTGAAAGGAACTGGGGGCTTGCTGAGCCTTGGTGACCAGGAGTAGATTCAAACCCAGCTCTCCCAGCTCCAGGCCTGGTGATGCTCCATGGCTGCCTCTCAGCTTCCCTGAATCCAAGCCACCTCTCCATCTGTTAATTATTGGCAAACGTCACCAAGGTAGTAGTGCATTCTGGATAGAAGATGGCTTGGGAGGATGGGCAGGTGTCAGAAAGCACACCAGACCCCATGAGGAAGACGTCATGGATTTGTACAGAAGAGACTGTCCATCTGTGGTCTGCCTGCCTATGCAAAGACCAAAGTAGGCTATACGTGGGGTAGGGCAACCTACCTTCTTATAGTGCTTTCCCACTCCCCTTCTCCCCCATGGTAGGTAGGCATCCATCCCATGGATGATCCTGCTGTGTCTGCCGGAGCCAGAGACACACTATAGCAGTTTGGAATTCATTTTGGGAGAAAATTTTGCATGTTCTTCTGTCTGAGTCAGACTCTGATTGTTTTTAAAAATAGGCTCAGACCAACAGGGACCCACACTACATCAGTCGGAGCAATGCATGCAAAAGAAAATCAGGAGAAACAGCCGTGCTACCCCAACTACGTCAAACTCCATTTGTGCAAGCTTTTACCATTCTAGAGCCCTGCTGCCCACAGAGGTGCATCCCAGCTTTGATAGACACTGAACATCACTGTTTTCAAACTTAAGTAAACCTCGGGCTAGGTTCAACCCTGGTCTAGCTTATGGAGTATGTCTTGTTTCCATTTTGAGGAGGAGAGGGAGCATGGAGGACTGGATTCTGTGTCTTGCAAGCTTATGGAGGAACAGCTGAACCCAGGGGATTCGAGAGGCTCCTCTGAGCTGTGTGTGGCTCTGCCCAGCCAAATGTAAACCCCTTGAATGGTGGGGAGGACACTTTGGCTCTTGAATCTCTTCAGTCCACACACAGAAAAATGGTACCCAAATTTCAAATGCTCAAGAGCACTTCTGCCCCAGGCCAAATAGGACACCTGACAGACAAGTGAGTCAGTCCTAAGTGATCTGTTAGAAATGATGATTTAGAGATTTTTATCCCTTGGTTACTTTCCTAACTTGGGCCTCTTTCCAAACCCTGGGGTGAACTAGGAGGTCTTCTCACCCCCTCTCTTAATTCCCCCTTTCCACACCTGCTGGCTGCCTTACTATAGAACCAAATCACTTTCTCTGTTTTTATATTTGGTACACAATTGCTTAGTGCCATTTCTCTTTTTGCTCTTTTTTTTTTAAATGGTAAATACATTAATGATCCTATACACAGTATGTGTATATCCTTGGATACTTTCATAGATGTAATGAATTTTGGTAATCCCCTCCACACACACATATACACCATTGCCTTCTCTCAGACTCTTCCATTAGAACCCTTCTTCCTAAGTATCCTTCCCATTCTTGGGTCTGCAGTGCATGCGTGCGTGCGTGCGTGCGTGCGTGCGTATGCGTGTGTATGAGACACAAGTCCTATCACTAAACCTGGAGGTAGGCTAGAGTCCAGCAAATATCAGCGATCCTGATCCTCCTATCTCTGCCTCTCACAGTGCTGGCATTACAAACATGCTAAGCCAAATCTGGTATTAATGTAAATACTGGGGGCTTGAACCCAGGTCGTAGTGTCTGCACAGCAAATGCTCTTACTCACTGAGCCATCTCCTCAGCCCCAAGGAACTGTTTTTGTTAGCTGCTTCGTCACCTCTCCTCTCGACCCCCAGGTCTCACTCACTGTTAATTTCTCTGCTTTCTGTTACACATCTTCTCTGGATAGTGTTGATGGACTTCTTTTAACCCAGTTTGCATGGGCATATTGTTACATCTTCAGGTACCCAAGAGACAGAACACCATTACCCTTCCTCAGACACACTGACAGGGGAGTTTGGAGAAGACTGCCCGGGGTTCTCTCAACACCATGTTTACTTCACTTTCAAGAAAATCTTTCTTTTTTTTATGAATTTACAGTGTTCTGCCTCATGCCAGAAAATCTCATTATAAATGGTTGTGAGCTACCATGTGGTTGCTGGGGACGGAACTCAGGATTTCAGGAAGAGAAGCCAATTGTCTTAACCTCTGAGCCATCTCTCTAGCCCCCAGAAAATCTTTCTTTTTGGTGGTGAAAAAAAAGAGTTTTAATTTTTGTGTATATGATGATGGCGCACTTGTGTGAGTGTGTGTGTGTGACAAGTGTTCTACAACATAACTACTCCCATGTGGGAAAAAGATCTTTGGAATGAGAATCCACCCTTTATCCAGCAAGTCGCATGGCCTCTAACAAGGGTGACCTCTCTCATCACAGGTGACCAGACTACCTTTGAGCTTCAGGTGCGTCAGGTGGAGGACTATCCCGTAGACCTCTACTATCTGATGGACCTCTCCCTCTCCATGAAGGATGACTTGGACAACATCCGGAGCCTGGGCACCAAGCTTGCTGAAGAAATGAGGAAGCTCACAAGTAACTTCCGGTTGGGTTTCGGATCTTTTGTTGACAAGGACATCTCTCCTTTCTCCTACACTGCACCAAGATACCAGACCAATCCATGTATTGGGTAAGTGGCAAAAAGAGCCCACAGAAAGACTAGTTGGGGAAACATTATGCTTATGAATCGAATGATTAATGGTGGCCACATTCTGTCCTTGACCTACATGTGAGAAAGTGTGTTGTCACCAGGCTGTATCAAGATACAAGCTCTTTTGAGACTTATTTTTTGGCTGCTTCACATGGCACTATTCTTACATTAATATAATTTAGTGAGTGTCATCAGGGAGTCATGGATCCAGGAGTTGGGGGAAGACCAGGAAAATACAACTAGTACTTTCTTTTTGTCTGTAGTGACTGGCATGCTCAGAGATACATGGTTTGGAATGCTGGGAGATGGCTCAGATGGGCAAGTACTTGCTGAACAAGCATGAGTTGTCATGTATGTAAAGGCTGGTACCTTAGCCTGATCTTAAACCCTAGCACTGGGAAAGGAGAGACAGAAGGACCCTTAGGGTTTGATGACTACAAGTTTTGCAGAATTTGTGAGGTCCAGGATCAGTAAAGGGTTTTGTCCTAGGGAAAAATGATACCTGATACTGATCTCTGAGCTCCACGTGCATGTGCATAACCACACACAATACGTGCATACAAAAAGATAAATGGATTCAGAGATGTTTCCCTGTTGTTCATATTAACAACTATAATTTACTTCCATATGACTACATGAAAACAGTTTTAGTTTTATTTATTTATTTTGTTTTCAGTTTTAGTTTTGTATGTGTGTATATACTATGTTGGTACATGTATGTGTGTGCATACCATGGCACATGTGTAGAGGCCTTGAATATCTACCCTCACTTTCCACCTTGTTTGAGGCAGGGTGTTTTGGGTGTTGGCTATTGCACTGCATGTTCCGGGCTAGCATCACAGGGCTTCAGGAATTCTCCTATCTCTGTCTTCCATCCTGTTGCAGGAACACTGGGGTTACAGTTTGTACTACTGAACCTGCCTATCTTAGATTTTCACTGCTGTGAAGAGAAACCATGACATGGCAACTCTTATAAAGAAAACATTTCATTGGAGTGGCTTACATTTTCAGAGGTTTAATCCTTATCATGATGGGAGCATGGCAGTGTGCGGGGAGATGTGGTGCTGGAGCTGAGAGTGAGGCATCTTGTAGGCAACTGCAAATCAGCTGAAAGTCACACTGAGGGAAGCTTGAGCCAAAGAGACCTCAAAGCCCACCCCCATGGTAACACACTTCCTCCAACAAGGCCACGCCTCCTAGTAGTGCCACTCTCTTTGGAGGCCATTTTCTTTCAAACCACCACAATTTACTCCCCAAAGTCCTGTAGCCATATCATAATGGGGGGGGGGAAAAAAAGCATTCAGTCCAACTTGAAAAGTCCTCATAGTCTATAAAAGTCTCGAACTTGTTTGTAAGTCCAGAGTCTCTTCTAGACAAATAACAATCTCTTCACTGTAATCTCCCTGTAAAAATCAACATTAAAAAGCAGATCATGTACTTCCACCATACAATGGCACAGGATATGTATTATCATTCCAAAATGCAGGGGAGGAAGAATAACAAGGAAATACTGGGCAAAAGCAAGACCAGAAACCAGCACACAAACTCTAAACACTCAAGCCCCATGTTCATCAAAAGGCTTTTCAGATCTCCATTTCTGTTCAGCTTTGTTGACCGCAACAGACTCCTTCCTCTTGGGTATTTCCACTTCCTGTTAGTAGCTCTCCTCTGCTAGTGTCCCTTGACACTGGCATCTTTAATATCTTGGGCTCTCCAAGGCTTCACCTTTACAGCTTCATGCAATGGATCTCTACTAGGCCTCCATTCAGGGACACCCCTGACACATGCCTGGCCCAGTGGCTTTATTCCATAACTCTTTTCTTCTGTCCTTAACTCTAAAGCCAGAACCATGTGGCCCAAGTGAGTTCTGCTACTTCCTAGGGCTGGAACATGGCCCTGTTGTTCAACCACATCCTCATCAGCCTTCTGTTTTTCGTCTAAGCTTGGCTGTCCGGAAACTTGCCCTGTAGACCAGGCTTGCCTCACTCCCACCAGCCTCTGCCTTCCCAGTGCTGAGATTAAAGGTGTGCACCACCA
Source organism: Sigmodon hispidus (assembly GCA_004025045.1). Classification (NCBI taxonomy): domain Eukaryota; kingdom Metazoa; phylum Chordata; class Mammalia; order Rodentia; family Cricetidae; genus Sigmodon; species Sigmodon hispidus. Next base: position 43,580 of record PVIH01011395.1, read on the forward strand.
CACCCTATTCTAAACTTTTTAAAAATTCTTTTTCTCAAGTTGGAAGCTTAGCTGGGTGGGATCTTGCCCTGAGGTTACCACCCCTTTTATTCCATTTCTTATTCTATTTAACTCCTGATGCCCCTTTTCTCCTCAAATGTTTTCCCTCTCAGCTTGCACCTCTTCATTATAAGTCTTCATTAGAGTTCCCACTAATATCCACACAACAGAGTCTATACTAGGCTATTTTGAGATTTCTTCTGCCAACAGAATTAATCCAAAACTCTTCATTTTAGCCTCAGGCAGACTCTTTGGACAAGGGCAAAGATCAGACACTTTCTTCACCAAAATATCACAAGAATGGTCTCTAGGCAATATACTAAAATTCTTCTTCTCTGAAACCTCTTGAGCTAGCCCCCTGACTCCTACCCCCAGTTCATCAGATCACACTCAGCACTACTGTCGTCTTCCATGTTCCTACTAATATGTCCCTAAGCATTCTACTACTTCCTAATCCAAAGTACCAGAGTCCAAATTCTACCAAACAAACACATAGTCTGGCTTATCATAGCAATACCCCAGTCCCTGGTACCAACTTCTGTCTCAGTTAGGGTTTTCATTGGTGTGAAGAGACACCATGACCATGGCAACTTGTATAAAGAAAGCAGCTGACTGGCGTGGATTGCTTACAGTTTCAGAGGTTCAGTCCATTATCACCAGGATGGAGAACATGGCGGTATGCAGACAGATGTGATGCTGGAGAGTTCTACACCTTGACTCAGAGGCAACAGGAAGTCAACTGACTGTCATACTGAGTGAAGCTTGGGAAAAGAGACCTCAAGGCCCGCCCCCACAGTGACATACCTCCTTCAACAAGGCCACACCTCCTAATGGTGCCACTCCTATTGGAGGCCATTTTTTTCAAGCCACTACACTGCCTTTATGTGGGTTCTAGAGAGCACTCAGGTTTTCATGCTTGCTTGGCGTGCTTTACCCACTGAATGCTTTTCCTGCTGAGTTCCTTTCTCTAGCTTTTTTTCTTTTCTTACTTTCTTTTTTTAATGACTGTATTTCTTTATGTATCCCTGGTTTTCCTCCAACTCACTGTATATAGACAAGGTAGGTCTTGAATTTACAGCCATACTCCTGCTTCTTCCTGCCAAGTGTTGAGGTTATACTTGCTGCTGTTTTACCTGGCTTTTAAATGATGTTTTTTCAAATAATTTAAGTGCCTGGATTAGAAAGTATTTTGCAAGTTACTAGCAAGCAGGAATGTCTAACTTTTCACACAAACCAGACCCTAAAGTATATAATGGGAAAACTTGTTTTGATTTTATTTTCTGCTTTCCTGTATATCTCGTGGGGTCCCCTGATCAGTAGATGCTTCTTCTCCAAGTAGTGGCTCAGGGATCTAGACCCCTTCCACATATGACTTGAAGGTCACTCTGCCCAGAGGATTGTACCTTAAATAGACCTGTCTGCTCCCACACTCTGAAATAGGAGACTGGGTTCCAGGTTGGCAGTGTAACCAGGAATAAGAGGCAACAGGATGTAAACAGGTTGGATTGAAGTTGCAGACTGCGTCAACATCCTTCACCCCTGACATGATGGCGATGGTGTCAGTTTCTGTCTTTGCTAGTGTCTCAAGTGATCTGTTGGATGTCAAGATTATACAGTGCAACAACATGCAATGTCTGATAACGTCCAGCCTTTTCTTGCCTTATCTCCACATTCAACTGCAGTGAGGCTGTGAAATATAAGGCCCAACATAGTCACTAGACAGGGGACAGCTAAGGTTTTAGTTCTTGCTAAGCATCTAATACCATTCACACTGTTAGCAGATAGACACCTTATTTAGATCACCTCATTACATCCCATACTGACCTCCTCAGGTCCCTAAGGTCTCTTAAGCCATGTTTGCAGATGTGGAAAGTGAGGCCTACAGAGAATAAATCCTGTACCATTATACAGATAGCTAAGGGGTAGACTACTTTAAGTCTATAGTCTCATTAACGCAATACCATGTTTCTCCTCATCTAAGATACTAACCCTAAGACTAAGGAATAGCATCTCCTCCCAGTCTTTGCCCAGTCTGAAGTAATAGTCCCCACATCTCCACCACTAAGTGTCTTCAAGCTTGTTTTCATTTGTATAAAATCTGAACTGTGCCGATGCTTGGCACTTCTCCTTCAGGACTCCAGGCGTCTTCCATATTATGATGTTGCTTCCCGTGCTGTGGAGGGAAAAGTATCATTTTTACAGATCTTGGGCCTACTTCCCTCTTTGTCTCTGTAGCCTAAACATCTCCCAGCTTCAAACTAGGTTGGGTGTTGGATGAGATGATGATGCCCCAGCAGCCTGTGTTCTGAGTTCCCCAGTCCTGCTCATTTATTCTCCATGTTGACCTAGATCTTCCTTAGGGGTCAGAAACCAACACAAAGATTGAGAAACAGTCAAATAAGCCAGGCTGTAGTGATGAATACCTTTAATCCCAGCAGATCTCTGAGTTCAAGGCCAACTTGGTCTACGGAGCTAGTTCTAGGACAGCCAGGGCTACACAGAGAAACTTTGTCTCAAAAAACAAACAAACCAAAAACCAGAAAAAAAAAATAAAACTAGTAAGATAAATAGTTTTAAATATAAATACATTGAAAGTTTCTTTTTTTTTTTTTTTAACTTTATTTATTTGCCTTGGTGTTTGCCTGGAACTGGAACTACAGACAGTTGTTAGCTGCCATGTGGGTGCTGGGAATTGAACCCGGGTCCTCTGGAAGAGCAGCCGGTGCTCTTAACCATGAGCCATCTCTCCAGCCCCCACATTGAAAGTTTCTTAAGCATGAAGAGATGCTAGGCATCGTTTGCTGGGTATAGCTTCTTCAGGGCCACTAGTAGCCATCACATAAGCTGGGTTATAATTAGTGGATTTGCTCTCTAAGGCCCCCTTCGGCTATCGCCAGGCCACATTGTTGGAGTTTTGCTACTTACTGGGAGCAACTGTTGTATCTGAAATTTTTGGGGATCCCTTGAACAGTGATCCCATCCTCTTCATTTGTTCCTGCCCTGATTGGGCTCTGACTCAGACAGGGTGTGTCTGTACCCGCAGAGATGCTGGACTGGGAGCTGGCAGAGGATCAAGGTCCAGTTTGGGTGCTTAGCATCCGAATAGGCAAGACTATTGCACATAGCTATTCAGAATTCCTACTTGAAGCCCTCCAGGCAGACACAATGGCAGACAGTGCAGTTCTTGACAGAGCACTGAAAAGCTGTTCCTAAGACAGGAAATCAGCAGGAAAAAGGGTGTTAGGAAGAAAACCTCAAATCTAAGTCATGTAAATCTCTCTTTTGTAAGCCAGGAAGTACCAGAAAGACATTGTAGCTCTGGAAAGCAGACTGGGCTTCCTACCCTGGGGTCCCAGTCATCCTGTAGAGAGGACAGCACAGGCCAGGTTGTTTAAGCTAGCTGTCCCACACCAGGTCTGGAACAACACACATGTTGTTTGCTTTTCTGTTTTAAAAGCCCTGTAAGTTAGTTACTGACACCTAAAAAACAATTAGCCACAAATAACCAAAGTTTCAAGGTTTTCTTCATTCAGTAGAAAATACAGCCGAAACACTAAATCTGAAGAAGTGCCAGGCTTACGATGGGGAGAAAGAAGTAACGTAAGCATCATATTAAAGATCAGTTTAACTATCTGAGTCACAGGAGCATCACTAGGAAATCCTAGTACTCACTGATAACCCATTTTTGGTCGCCAGTTGAGGGACTTTTTCTTTAATTGAGCTGGCATCAAGATACATTCATGTTGGGGGGGGGGCAGTTGTGGAGAAGAGAGAATGACCTGATGTGTTGGGAGGGGGAAGGGACCTTGAATGAGGATATACAAGGATAGAAAGTGTGACTTATTTGTTCATAATAATAATAATGAAAAAGAAAGATACATTCATGTAAAAACATAGATATGTAAAAGCATCTCCATTACTCGGAGTATGTTTCCCCAGGAAGCTACAGTGTTCCTTCATCACCTTGAAGATGTCATTTCATGCTTTCTGTCATCTTTGTGTCTGAGGCTGCATGCTCTGTTTATCTAATCCTGCTCTGTCACATGCTGGACATTTCTGTGTGTGGCTGGAGTTCCTGTCTACATTTTTCAGGGTTTGGTGAGCTGTGTCTTCTGTGCCTAGAAAGGTTCTAACAGCATCTCTGTGATCGTTTCCTCTCTTCTGACTACTTGTTCATTCGCTAGTAGCTGTTAGAGCTTCTCAGCCTCCATGTCATGTTTCTTATTTTTCCTCATATAATCCACCCCACCAGCTACATAATAGACAATCCTCTCAGGTTATAATTTTGTTCTTGAGTTTGATCTGTATATTGAAATGTTTTTTACTTCTGTGATTGTATTTTTTTCTATCTATATCAATCAGCTGTCCATCTATCTAGCATCTCTCTCTCTCTCTCTCTCTCTCTCTCTCTCTCTCTCTCTATCTATCTATCTATCTATCTTGGTTATTTGAGACAAGGTTTCTCTGTGTAGCCCTGACTGTTCTAGAACTTGCTTTGTAGACCAGACTGTCTTGAATTCAGAGATCCCCTGTCCCTGCCTTCTGAGTGCTGGGATTAAAGGCACGCACCTCCACCTCCTGGCTCTTTCTGTAATTTTTATTAGGTCCTTTTCTCAGACCCTTGTGTTTTACATACCTTGAGATTTGTAGTTTTTGGTCGTTTGTTTTTACTTTTTCTAGTAATTTCCCATCTGGCTTTTGGCTGCCATTCCTGTCTTTTTAACTGTTGTCTCAGGGAATTCCAGAGCATTCTGTTCTTGAGTGTGTGGCTTGCTGACATTCCTTGGGGCTGTTAGCTTCTCACGTGGTGTGAAATGTTTTCATTAGCTCATCTTCATTGGAGGCTGTTTTCCATCGAGGACCATATGTCCTGGGTGTCCTGGCTTTCCATAGAGCAGTTTTCATCTCTGCTGTGTCTGGGACCTTCCGTGTTGACAGTGGGGCTGGTTTTCCTGTTAGTCTCTCAACTGGGAGTTTGTTTGTTCCCTCTTTTTTCTTTGCTCCTTTTCTTCCTTTTTTGCCTTTTTGAGGCAAGGTCTTACCTTGTAGCTCTGGCTGTCCTGAAACTCACACAGACCCACCTGCCTCTGCCTCCCAAGTGCTGGGATTAAATGCTGGCCACCATGGCCCAGCAGTTGGGAGTTTATCATTGAGCTGAGTTGTAAATTCTCATCTTTAGAGCCTAGAAAGACTTTTTTGGTAGAGGACCTGGGTCTGGTTCCCAGGACCCACATCAATGCATTCACAACTGCATGTAATTGTAGTTCCAGGGAATCTGGTGCCTTTTTTTAGTTTCAGCACCTGCACATACAGGGTATATAATACATACACATAGTTTTTATTTATGTGCCCGAGTGTGCTTGTGTGTGTGTGTGTGTGTGTGTGTGTGTGTTGTTGGTTTGAACTCATTAATAATAAAGTCTGAGTCACCAATAGTAAGTTGGTGTCCCATTAAGGAAAGAGATAAAGCACTTCTTGGTGTCATTTGGTCAAGAGCGAGCCAGCTTTGAACTCTCTATTTCACGCTCTCTGTCATCTGTCCTCATCTGTCTTGTCATGTGAGTCTGAATCTGTGCCTGCCTGAAGGCTTCTTGTGAATCTGTGTCTGTGTCCTTCCCTAACAGACAGCTTTGCTCTATATTTATTGAACAGCACAGAAGACATGCTATGGGGAAAGGAATGGTTTCTATGAGTTTCTGGCCTGGCCTATCCCCATGGTCTGGACCTGCCCGCCACTGCTTAGCCCCCTAAAATGACTCAGACATTTATATTAATTATGTGCTGTTTGGCCTATGGCTCAGGCATATTGCTAGCTAGCTCTTGCTTCTTAACTCAACCCATTTCTATTAATCTTTCTTGTCATATGGCCCATTGGGAGGCTGGATCAAGTCTCTCATAACTCTGCCCCCTTTCCCTGTATCTATGCTTAGATTTCCTACCTGCTTCCAAGATGCCTTGCCATAGGCCAGAACGTCTCCTTATTAACCAGTGACATTCACAGCATACAGAAAGACACCCCACATCTTCCAGTGATCTTTTAGTTCCTTGGGCTTCTTGATGGAGACTTCACAGTGAGAGCTGACATAGTATTGTAGGTCCAGGCCCTGCCAGCCACTGTTTTCATGTAAGAACCACAGTGCCAGGTGCCAACAGCTGGTCTCTTCATCTTGGTCTTGCCGCAGAAGGGCCAGGTGTACTTGGCATGCTGGCTGGTTTCAGTTTTCTTCATCATTTTTCTGAGGGAGGTATTGTAGCGGATCCTATATTTCCTGAGCTTCTTGTTTTGTTTAGGCATGTTTCTAGAACCTCTAGCCCAGGCCCAGAGGGGAAAAATTAGAATTCTGCAAGAGATGAAGTCACTGACTCCAGGTGACTGGGATGACAAACAGTATTATGACAAAATCATAGTTTATCAAGTAATACTCAAATATGATGGTCAGCATTTATGGTGGATAGTATATCTTTTATAAGATTGCTTTCAACCTTGGTTTTTGCTCTTTTCAGTAAATGATACACATGTATTGTCTGGGTCAGGGGCATGGAAGAAGACATAATTTAAGATCACAGCTGTGCTTTAGCTTAGGTTGTGAAAGTTGATTACATGGGAAATCCAGGGCTGTCAGGTTGACTATTACTTTGTTCTCTTAAAGGCAGGTTAAACATACAGACTGAGCACACAGCAGGACAGCAGTCTTAGGTTTTAAGTGACTTCAAGGTGTACTATTAACTGGGTGGTGAGGTCTAGTGAAAGTTCCAGTCTCTTACTTATACTGTAAGATATTTTCAGAATATTACATCACTACATGTGTCTGTCTGTATTTGTGTATTATTTATTTGTGTGTGTGTGTGTGACCAAGAAGGCCAGAAGAGGGAATTAGGTCCCCTGGAGCTGGAGTAGTAGGCAATCTTGAGCTCCCTGATGTGGGTGCTGGGAATTGAACTTGGGTCCTCTGGAAGAGCAACAAGTTCTCTTAGTCATTGAGCTTGTCTTTAGCCCTAAAGTGATTTTTTTTTTATGTGAGATTCTCTCTCTCTCTCCCCTTTTAAAAATTTATTTTTAATTATGTGTGTATGTTGGAGAGGGGTATGCATGTGAGTGTAGTGCCTATGGAGTCCAGAAGTGTTGGATCCCCTACAGCTGGAGTTACAGGTGAATTCAGGTCCTGACTTTCAAGAGCAGTATATGTTCTTAGCCACTGACCGTTCTCTCTAGACTTCATACTTTTCTCTCTTGCTCAGAGTTTGCAGTGGATAGTAAACGTCTTCACCTCTTTTCTAGGCTGGTGGTTGGAGATTTTGTGACTGCTCAGTACCACAGCTCTTAGTTGCACCTAGCTTGATGTAGAGCTCCTTTTGAGAGCTGGGCTGCCCCAGGCTCCCCTGGGCTCCTCCCAGGAGCAGCCACAAACCTAGGCCCCATTCATAGGGAATCCTTGGGTCCCACCCCCTCTTTTCAGTTTATTTATTTATCAGCCATTTCCTCTTCTCTTGTAGCCTTCAGTCACAACTGGCTATTTACATTTTTTAAATTATATTTTGTCTAGAATTTCTGTGTGTTCCAGGGTAGGAGAAGTGCCCTTCAAATCAACTGTATCTACAGTCTTGTCTTGAATACTACATTATTTTTAGAATTTGCCTAGATCTAATGTTTTTTAACTGGATTCACTGGTTTTTCAAGACAGGGTTTCTCTGTGTAACCCTGGCTGTTCTGGAATTCACTCTGTAAACCAGGTTGGCCCTGAATTTAGCGATCCATCTGCCTCTGCCTCCCAGGTACTGGGTTTAAAGGTGTGCACCACCACCACCTGACTCTGGGTTTACTTTTTACATGAATGCATAGGTATGTGCAAATACAAACATACATTCACAAGCATGCAGAAGCAAACGCTCTCCCCCAGCTCTATATTTATTTTTAATCTTCCTGGTAAATAATCTTGAACTCAGTAACTCTTTATAAATGTCCCTCCAACAGGATTCCATAGTTTAAACACAATGTGTGTTGGGGGTTAACCTGGCAGATGACTCTAAAACACAGATTTCCAGGCCACTCTGGAACAGCTCTAAAACCTAAGCCAAAAATCTGGTCCCAGGTGGCATGTTGTTTCAGGTACACCTTCCCAGGGTGTGTGTGGCAAAGCTATGTTCAGTAAGAGGTATCCCTGACTGGGCTACAGCACATTGCCTTGTAGGGAAAGCAGGTCTGCTCATGCTGTTTGTAGGCCTGAGGGGAGGTGTAAACACTGACGTGCCATCTCTGGGCTTTTCACAGCTCTCCTGGTGAAGGTGGTGAGCAGTTATTCAGTCTCTCCTCCATTTGTCTGTCACAACACTCACCCACCCAAGTTCTAAGTTGTGGCGGGAACAGCAGAAGGAAATAGGAGCTTGGAGGAAGAATGGAATGCGTTTGTGGACGTGTTTCCCTCCCTCTGGGCTTGTCTGGCTGTCAAATAGGTGTGAGTGGAGTCTCAGCTCCCTCTTCCAATGGGAATATAATGTCCACCCTTGTTTCTATACATCAAGGAGGCTATACAAAATCTCAGGGTGGCCTGACGTGTGGATTTAAAACTAGCCAACCAGTCTAAGCGTAAGGTGTTTGTGAATGATTCAGAGCAGACAGAGGAAAGAGAAAAAGCTGTGTGGTGGATTGGGAAGGGCAGGGATGATCTGTCCCCAGCAGCTTGTGAGGTCTGTGTGATCGTGACTGTTGCCTGTAGACCGCCTTCTACAGAGCCAAAGCTTGTCTCTCTCTGTGGAGGAGAGGAGCCTGCCTAGACCTGTCCTGGTGGGTCTGGTCTTGGCTGCAGGGATTGTGGGACCTCTAGCAGTTGCTAAGCCTGTTTTCCTTCCCAGGCTCAGTTTGAATGGGATTCTATTTCCCCCTCCCTCTCATCCCCCCCCCCTTTTTTTTTAAAGAGAGACTAGAGACTTCCTTTCCATGGCTACAGATCTGTAAGTCTGAGCCAGACTGCCCACTATGTCCTCTTGGTCTATCCACTTTATTCTACATCCAGCACACTGGCCTTCCTCTGTCTCTTTTCTCCACACGCTCAGCTAGTTTTCTTTCTGTGGCTGCCACACTGCCCTCTCCTTTATCCCAAGAACCCATTTAAGGCCTCTTGTCCTGTTTCATTGCCTAGGCTCGATGCTGACATTGGGAACTATGTTCCTCTAGGAATACGACCGATTACAGTTTCCTCTGAAATTACCCATCTTTCCAAGTTCTCAGAGTTTTTCCATTTGAAGAAACTTAGATTTCTCTGGGGAGTGGATGCTTTAGCATTGCAATGTTATAGATGAATGATGGAGCAAAAGAATGGATGTCATTCCTGTTCCATTCAGTATCCCTTCTGGTAAGTCCTTTGTCTTGTGGCGGCAGCGCATGTGGAAAAGCTGGTTCTATGTGAAGGAGCCCTGCTATGTTACCCTCACCGGCAATTGTCCACCGTGGGTATGTCACTGGTCCCACTGATCCATCTTCCAAGGCCCTTGCCAGATCTTCCTCCAGCCACAGAGTCTACTGTGACGTCCACTGTGAGCCATTGTCTGCAGACTTCCGTGGTCTGGCTGTGTGCCCGCATTGAGGGCTAGCTGTTATTTATCTTTGTGCTCTGCTATGCTTACTCCAAAGTAGGCGTAGGTGCCAGCTAAATGTTGATTGATGTTTTTCAGTGTACTCGGTGAAGGCCAGAACACTTGATTGATATTTAGAGATGGGGCCAGAGAGCTGGCTCAGTGTGGAGAGGCGACTCCCCCTAAGCCTGGTGACCTGAGTCTGATCCCCTGAACCCTCATGATCAAAGGAGAGAACCAGTCTCCTGTTGTCCTGTGACTTGCCCATGCAGATGTGTGTGTGCACATACATGCACACTAAAATACTAAAGTGTAATTAAACTTTGAAAAGTCTCAGAGACAGTGATGGAAAAGCAACTCTTCTCTTCTCTCTCTCCAGTTACAAGTTATTCCCAAACTGCGTCCCCTCCTTCGGATTCCGCCATCTGCTGCCTCTCACAGACAGAGTCGACAGTTTCAATGAGGAAGTGAGGAAGCAGAGGGTGTCCCGGAACCGTGATGCCCCCGAAGGGGGCTTTGATGCTGTCCTCCAGGCGGCTGTCTGCAAGGTAACTACTGGGTCTCAGCCTCCACAGGGCAGGTTTGAGCATGTGGCTCCCATCCACTCTTACATCAGAGGCTGAGCTCAGCCGCACCTTGGGGAAATCTCTAACAATCAAGCCTGCTGGACTGGGAGTGAGTTGAGCTTGTCCAGTCTCTGTGATGGGGTGTGGTTCTGTGCAACAGGATAGTATCTTTGCCAGATGACAGCTGTCCTATGTTTATGCATTGGCATTTTTTTGTTTTTTTGGTTTTTTTTAACCTTAAAGGTTGCCTTACTGGAGAATCAAGCTGAAAAACAGAATTACTTGAAGTCTTTGGTTACATGTGTGCGTTTTTATTTTGGTTGCTCTGTGATACGTGGATTCAGAGGGAGAACATAGACCAATCAGAAATGAACTTTGACTGAGAGGTTCCCAACTTGGAGAAATATATAAATGGAATATTGATACCAACTTATTGTTAAAATAATTTTCTACTGCCAAGGGAGCCTAATAGCATCAAGAGAAGAAGAATAATCCTTCAGTTCATTACGGAAGTGTGTGTATGGGGTCATATGGTCCATCCTCCTGGTGTGTGGCCTTAAGCTTAGCAGTTTTCAGGAAAGATCAGCAGAGTGTCCACACTGGCAATACATTTTTCTTTTAAGAGATTTAGTTTTTTAAAAAATGTTATGTGTATGAGTTTTTTGCCTGCGTGTATATACGTGTACTGGATGTGTATGAGTTTTTTGCCTGCGTGTATATACGCGTACTGGATGTGTATGAGTTTTTTGCCTGCGTGTATATAAGTGTACTGGATGTGTATGAGTTTTTTGCCTGCGTGTATATAAGTGTACTCTTATGTGAGCCCAGTGCCCATGGAGGAGGGAAGAAGAGGGCCTCAGATTCTTCAGAACTGGAGTTATAGGCACTTGTAAGCCTCCATGTGAGTGGCTGAGACTCGAACCTGGGTCCTCTGGAAGAGCAGAAAGTGCTCTAAACACTGAGCCATCTCTCTAACCCCTTGGTAATGAGTTGTTGTGTGAGGTTTCTGGCCCAAACTTTCTGGTCTAGACCAGAGGTTTCGACCCACTCACAGCCCCATTGCTGCTT
>PVIH01011395.1:54922-69559 GCA_004025045.1 Sigmodon hispidus
TTTATTTGCCTTGGTGTTTGCCTGGAACTGGAACTACAGACAGTTGTTAGCTGCCATGTGGGTGCTGGGAATCGAACCCAGGTCCTCTGGAAGAGCAGACGGTGCTCTTAACCGCTGAGCCATCTCTCCAGCCCCCAGAGCAACATTTCAACTTCTTTCCTCTGTGTCATCTCCTGGAATCTCTGCAGCATCTGTGGTGTCTCTTTTTTGCCCTGAGATGTGCCCAGAGTTTCCTTAGCCTGGTAGCCCCACCCACACTTCCTGTCTGCCTTTGGTCAATCAGCTATTTATTAAACCTGTAGGTGGGACAGTTATTTAAAACATAACATATAATCCCACTACAATGAGTCTTTGCAAACCTGTGGGAGTTCATCAGTGGTGGAGTGGTAGGGACTCTTAAATGTTTGAGAGGTCAGGGGAAGAAGTTAAAACCTAGCTTCGAGGCCATACATGGTGGCTGCTGTTTGCTTCCTCGGTGGTCTTTACTCTTGAGTTTCTGAGTGTATATTTGCTGGGTGATTCCTCTCTGATCACATTTTGGCATGGATAAGAGGAAAGCCACTATTGTTGATTCTGAAATAAGAACCTCCAAAAAGCAGACAGAGATGGCTAAGGGGAAGGTAAAGGCATAGAAAACAGCAGTTCTCTCCTTCCTAGCCTCGGGCTGTGCTGTTGAAAAGGCTTAGGGAGTCTTTCAGAGTGGGAAATCACAGTGGCTTACCATTCATTGGGCAGCTGGTGGCCAGTAGCACATGGTCTAATTCAGAGGTCCCTTGTGGGTTTTTTTTTATTTATTTTTTAGCAGTCTGAAGGCCAGATGGAACACAGCTATGATACACTCATCTATGAATCTTCCATATGTCATGAAATAGTTTATGGATTGTATACACACGCACTCTCTTTATTGGCATTCAGATAGTGATTGGAGAGACACTGTCTTCACAGACATTCAGCTAAATTCAACATTTTGTCAGGGGAAACAAATGCAGAAAAAAAAAAAATTATGTAAGATTGCCCTCACCTCCTAATCCAGAGAAGTTGGTGGATTTTCTTTTGGAGGATGTCATTACTATGTGGGTGGGAGAAAAACTCAGTTACAGGCCATGCCCAGAATTAATAGGTCTGCTAGCTGAAGAACGCAGCACATGCTATGACAGTTGGTATCTGGTCCAGAGAGAAACTAGAGTCCGCCCCTGTACCTGCACAATCCTCCTGTGCCATCCCCAGTGGATGGAATAACTCACCCTTTGAAGTTCGACATTTCAGAATTCAGCCGATTTCCTGAATTCATTGGTTGAATCTGATGGGTTATCATTGATTGAGAGACACTGTGTGAACCACATCATCTTCAGACCTGTTGGACGTTTTCTCATGGCCTTTGTCACAGGGGAAGTTAATAATTGTTTAGAATTATGTCATCTGCAATCTGCCGGTTTCTCTCTTTACCTTTCCCCCACTTCTATGGAGTTACATTTATATGTGTATTAAAAATGTTTCTTATTTGAAATTGCCTAAATAGTAAATGTCGATTTTCTTGGTTTATGGCAGACTTTCTGTAAATGTATTAGGAATAGATCATAGGCTAGCTCTTGGGAAATGACCAGGCAGCAAAATCATATCATTAAAAACCTATAGCAACTTGAGGACCAGGCAGGGTGGTGCATGCGTATAATCGAAGCACTCAGAAGGTAGAGGCTGGCAGATCTCTGTGAGTTCCAGACCAGCCAGAGCTACATAAAGAGACTCTGTCAAAAAAAAAAAAAAAAACAACAACAGAATCCTTAGCAGCTTGATTCCTAAGAGGAATTAAGACTGGACTAATGGAGGCTGGAGAGATGACTCAGCGGTTAAGAGCACTGACTGTTCTTCCAGAGGACCTGAGTTCAATTCCCAGCATCCACATGGCTGCTTACAACTGTATGTAATTCCAAGATCTGACACCCTTACACAGTTATACATGCAGGCAAAACACCAATTCACATAATATAAATAAATAAATAAATAATGAAAGCAGATGGGAAAAACAAACAAACAAACAAAAAACCAGTATGGCTGGAATGATCCTATTTGTCAAATAGGAGAAGAATGGGTTGTTGATATTGCAGTGGTCAGATAGAGTCACTTGATGCCAAACCTGAGTTCAGTCCCAGGAACCTGCATGATGAGAAGAGAAAAATCAGCTTCCTCAGGTTGTCCTCTGACCTCCACACAAATGTCATGGTGTCTGTGTACATGCGCACATACACGGGAAAGAAAGAAAGTACTGGAAACAGATCAAAATGATGGCAGTATTTTTAGGTCATAGAATTATGTTATTTTTATTTTTTGGTGACTTTAAGATTTTTATTTTTATTTAAATTTCTACAAAGAATATATGCTTTTTTTTTTTCAGAAGCATTTAAAACATAATAGTGGAGAGAATAAAAAATTAAACCCTATGTCCATTGCTTACTTTTAGTGATCGCCATGGCCAATCTTATTTTGTGTTCACAGAGAGAGACCCTGTCCCTCTATAATTTGAGGAATCACTCAGATATTTCTAACACTTAAGCATTGTTTTGTTCACTGGGTCTGCTCCTTTTTGCCCAGATTAGAGACTCTTCAACTCAGTCCTGCTAGCTGGGTGTAACAGGGGAAGAAAGTCCTGTGCACTTGCCCAGCCCTCATAAGGGTCAGAGTTGAATGGACAGTCCGCCTGCAGTGTGCACATGACACCTCTGCTTCCGGTGACCTTTGCTGTCGATGATGGTCTGAGAACAGGGCTGACTCAGCATCACACATTCTCGGGTTTCCCTGGGTTAGCCTATTCATTTTCAACTTGTGGGACTTAGCTAAGGTTTTGACATGGCTGTCTTTAAAGTCTACCTCAGCCAGATATTGATGGCACATTCCTTTAATCCCAGCACTCAGGAGACAGGGGCAGGCAGATCTCTGAGTTGGAGGCCAGCCTGGTCTACAGACGGAGTTCCAGGACAGCTAAGGCTACCCAGAGAGACCTTGTCTTAAAAAGTTGTGGCGGGGGTGGGAGATGGGGGGTGCACTTTCTACTTTTAAGGCATGCTGTGTATTTCTTGCAGTGATGTTCTTTGTAGAAAGTAAAAGAATGTCTGTTCCCTTTAGGATTCTACTCATGACAAGGACAAGGACCCTGTTTTACTAGTGATAGTTCCTCCCAGCTTGGAGGCAGTAACAGCCTGCACAGCTAAGAGATGGTTCTCTCATGCAAGCATCTCTTTCTAATGTAGGTTTCACAACAGGGTTAGAATTGGAGCATGCTATTGCCTCTAATGCTTTATAAGCCTATCACTGAATTTATTTATACCTTTTCTGGCTCAGAATTATGTTTTCTCCCTTTATCAGTGTTATCATTTCCCTCAGAACTTTCTAGAAGTTGACTTTAAGTTGCTTATTCCTTATTCTAAAATTGTACTGGTTGATGTATGACAGATGATTCAGACTAGAGTTATGCTTGCTTTCCTACTTTTCCAAACAGGAAGTATCTCTGGCCTGGGGAGGGTGGGGTGGTGAGCACAGCCTCAAGGCTGTGGATTCTAGAGCCTCTTTGCTTCAGGAAACTATTGGAAGTATTAGATCTATTGGAGATATCTCTCTCTCTCTCTCTCTCTCTCTCTCTCTCTGTGTGTGTGTGTGTGTGTGTGTGTGTGTGTGTGTAGGGAGAGATTATGAGCACACATGTGTGTGGAGGCCAGAGGATTTCTCTTTTACTGTGTGGCATTAGGGTCTTTCCTGTCTCTTTCTGTGCTGCAGGCTCCAGGCTAACCAGCCAGCAAGCTTTCACAACAAGGTTTGGAAATATGACCTAAGTCTACGGCAGGTCAGAAGAAGCCAAAGGGTAAATCTGCCTTTTCCATCCTCCATTTTACTATAGGAGTCCTGGAATTACAGATGTGCACCACCACATCAGGCTTTTTACATGGGTTCTGCATCAAATCAGGTTGCCAGGCTTGTGTAGCTAGTGTTTTTACCGGCTTGAGACATCTCGTGGTTCCTTGACTATGGTTTAATACATGCTTTCACATCACTCCACTAGTTTGGTGACATTTCAAAGTCTGTGACCTGTGGTTTGCTGTGCTGGGGGTTTCACTGCCCTGCTGACAGCTGAGTATTCTCACACAAGGGTTGGGAAATAGCTCGGTACTACCAACAGCACTGGCAAGAGCCCATCTCCATTACCCTCTATACAAACCAGCTGTGTTACCCTCTAGTCTAAACAGCTGTGAGCCTGCCTCCCTTCCCTGTCATAGAAGGCATCTATCTGCACATGCTGGCAGCTCCCCTTGCTGACCTTGCAGGGACAGGCTGCTTTGTAGGTGCCTGAGGCTTTACTTGTATAATGGCCAGGGTGTCCGTTTCCTTGGCCTCCCCTTGGCCTCTGCATTCTGACCACAGCAGCCTGGAGTCATTTATGAGACTGCAGTTGGGCTCTTGCACATGCTGCTTCCTTTGCTGCATGCCCTATCTCCTGCTTCCCTCATTTTCTCTCTTAATAGAATCCATTGCATCAAGCCTTTTCCACCCCACCTCCAGCCTCCTGGATCGTCCTATCCCACATCAGTGTGGTGTGTGTGTTCTGGCCCATAAGCTGTTGCTGACACATTACATCCACAGTACATTTTGTACTAGGGTTCAGTCTTGGTGTTTGTTGTACATTCTATAAATTTTGATGTATAACTGCCTTCTTCCCATTATAATATTATGCAGGGCAGTTTCCCCACCCCCAAAAGTCCTATGCTTAAAAACCATCCCTCCCTGAACCTGCTTTTCTTAAACATCAAAGTGTGTGTGTGTTGGGGCTGGTTCAGAACTGGAAGACTGGAAGTTGAACCTCAGACCTGCAACCTGTTGGGCATGTGCTCCCTGCCTACCACTGGGTGACCTCCCAGCCCTTTGGATCACTTTCCCTTTCTTGCATGGCCAACCTAGTTTGCTTGTGTTGCTAGTATTAGCTTAGTTGTCTGTCCATCAGGGAATATTCCCTAATTGGTCACTGTCACTAGGTAGCCTGACTACCTAATGCTAAGCACCTGGTCACTTCTATCCCAGTTGACTTTCTTTTTTCCCACAACTTGAATGTGGTGTCTCCTCTTTGAGACACTAGAGGTGTTGTTGTACTGGCTGGCACAGGCTAGGTCTTTGCTACACATTTGGTGAGGGGACACCGCTTTGTGCTCATAGGTGACTCTGTGCTTCTGAAGGAAGCTCAGAAATAAGCCAAATTCTTCTGCTTCTTGGCATCCACCTTTCCCATCATGCTTTCCTGCCTCTGTGGCATCCATCGCTCTGAAATGGAGCTGTTAGTGCCGTGTATTGACAGTACTCTCAACTCGGTAGCAGTTCTGGTGGAGAGAAAAGTAAAGCCATTAAGAGAAGGCCTCTATTCTCAGGGTTTTGTGGTTTTTTTTTTTTTTTTTTTAAAAAAAGACAAGTTTACCTGGTTGTCCCGGAACTTACTAAATAGACTAGGCTGGCCTGGAATTCCCTATATACACCAGGCTGGTGGCGGCAGTGACGGCGACTTCTTCTTCTTCTTCTTCTTCTTCTTCTTCTTCTTCTTCTTCTTCCTCTTCTTCTTCTTCTTCTTCTTTAAATTTATTTATTATGTATACAGTATACAGAAGAGAATACCAGATGTCTAGATGGTTGTGAACCACCATGTGGTTGCTGGGAATTGAACTCAGGTCCTCCAGAAGAATAGTCAGTGCTCTTAACCTCTGAGCTATCTCTCCAGCCCTCTTTTTCTTTTTAAGATTTATTTATCTATTATGTATACAGAAGAGGGTACCAAATGTCATCTTAGATGATTGTGAGCTACCATGTGGTTGCTGGGAATTGAACTCAAGTCCTCCAGAAGAATAGTCAGTGCTCTTAACCTCTGAGTTATCTCTCCAGCCCTCTTTTTCTTTTTAAGATTTATTTATCTATTATGTATACAGAAGAGGGTACCAAATGTCATCTTAGATGGTTGTGAACCACCATGTGGTTGCTGGGAATTGAACTCAGGTCCTCCAGAAGAATAGTCAGTGCTCTTAACCTCTGAGCTATCTCTCCAGCCCTCTTTTTCTTTTTAAGATTTATTTATCTATTATGTATACAGAAGAGGGTACCAAATGTCATCTTAGATGGTTGTGAGCTACCATGTGGTTGCTGGGAATTGAACTCAGGACCTCTGAGAGAATAGTCAGTGCTCTCAACCACTGAGCCATCTCTCTAGCCCCAGGCTGGCTTCTTAACTCACAGATCTACCTGCCCTGCTCCCAAGTGCTGGCGTTTTATTTGTGTTGGGGGATCTAATGGAGGGTAAATTAAACATCCTGTTTATAATCATTCCATTGACCCATATGAAATTACTGCTATTTACTTATCTATCATTGATATTTGCCTATTGGTATCTTTCCTACAAAAGCAAACACCATTTATTTATTTACTTTCTGTAGTGCTAGAAATCAAACTAAGGGTCTTAGATTGTTCAGACAAGGCTGCTAATCTATGTCCTTAATCCCCCAAAAGGAAAATCTCTGTGGCTCAACATTCTACATTCTACAGTACTTCAGTCCTGCTTGGACCCTGCTTCCAGTCATGCACCAGAGACACCCTGCTGTGCTCTTTGGTGTTTGGACTTGAGGTGAATGTTTAGACCCTGAGTCACAGGCGACTCCTTTCCCCAAGGAAAGAAATTCTACACTGTGGCCTCATTAAATGTAACCACAGAGCAGATTTTTTCCCAAGTATATTTCATTGCAAAGTATGGTTAGAAGCAGGAAAAACAAACTCCTTAGGAGAACATATTTATTGTTACAGAATGATGGAAACAGGCCTGAATGTTAGTGTGGTTGGTCATTCCGGAAGCCAATCCCACAGGGAATGATTTCCCCCAGGGCCATGTTGGAGTTAAGACACTGGTTCTCAAGCTTGAATCTGCTGTGAAGTCTGTCAATGGCCAAACAGGCCACACACCTCCTCTCTTCATCCCTGCCCCCCAACACCTGTTCCCTCTTCCTCTTGGCCCCTGCTGGAAAGGTTAATATAGAGTGTTCAGTTGATGATCTGAAAGTTTGTGAGTACTTCCTGTGTGCATATGAGGTGACCTGCCTCTGTGAACTTAACACTAACTTGGAAGACAATTCGAGAACAAGGTGTAAGGTGCAGCCTGCAAACTGGCCTCTTAGGACCCAGTGGTGAGTGTCAGCCTTCCTCCCCCAAAGGCTGGCTTCCCCTAGACTCTGTACCAAGCTCCACAGGTTTATTTCACTCTTTCCTTTGAAAGGATTTGTACTGTCTCTTACGGTGACAAGCCTAATAAAGTTGAATAATGTCTCCAAATTGCCATGGGTAGAAATGTCAGAGCCGGGGCTGGCAGATGAATCCTTGTGTATGCACTAAATGTACTTAAGCTTGACATTAGTGCCTGTGCTGTCTTCGAAATCACACAAGAGCAGAGAAGTGGGGGGGAGGGGGTAAGCTTCCAAAAAGAGCACAGTCCTGGCCTAAGGCACTATTGAAGTTACCCACAATCCTGTGGGGCAGCTAAGATGGCTGCATTGTTGCGTCTCTGAAACTACGGCTTGCCTTTTTATGGAGCACAGTTGGCCTGTGACTGACAGTGCTTGAGATTTCCCCTGGGTGGTCCCAAGGTCAGCAAGCTGATGGATGGAGCCAGTTCCCAGCTTTGTGTTCTTCCTTATTTGCCCCAGGTCTGAAGGCACCTCAGACCCATCAATTCTACTCGTGGGCGCTCATAGAGTAGCCAAATTCAGACGCTGCCATTTGCAGAATGACTCTTTTTTAGCAGAGGGAAAGTTTGGGGCAAATGAATCTTCAGTGACAATTAGGACTATGGGGCAGTATTGACTTCTGGCTTAGGACCTCTTCATGGTTGAGGTATAATCTTGAGATCCAAAAGCTGTGTAATTCTGCCCTCACCGAAGCTGATGGGCCTCTTTATTCTAGGACCACATTTGAGTACCTTCCCACAGAGAGTGTGGCATTGTCTCTGCATAAGTGAGCAGGGCAGTCAGTGAGCCATGGAGGCAGGCACCTCCTCCTGTTTCCTAAGACATGAAGGACATGGCCTTCTCTCAGATTTCCAGTCCCTCTCCAAATTCTCCATAGGGCATCCTTGAATATGTCCCTCTGGGTCGCCATGCTCTGTGTGGTACCCATATATAAATGTGTATTTCCAAATGGATCTGGAGAACCTTAGGTTTACTGTGAGCCCGTTGGAAAATGCATCTGACATAGGCTGTGTACTAAGGGGCCAAGCCTTATTTTCCTCTGGGTGGGTCATAATGCATGTAGTGGACTGGATCTGCCTTTGGAAATTGTAATTTAAGTATGTTTGAGGGGGTATAGAGATGGCTCAGGGGTAAAAGTTTCCTGCCTTTGGAGACAATGCAGGTTCAGCATTGTAACCTAACCCTAACCCTAACCTGGAAACAATGTCCTCTGAGGGGGACATGCTGTGAGAAGTGTGTTAACTGACTTCACCTATCATAGAGGAGAGGAAGGGCCCTTCTAGTTGGAGAGGGCACACGAGTAGCCACAGGGAAGCAGCTGTCTGATGAGGCAGTGAGTGAGTGTGGGATCTGAGCCCACTGGAGATGCCAGAGAAAAGATTCCTGCATCCAAGAGAGGCTGGCTGAGACTCACTGGAATCTTTATGTATTTCAGTAAAAGCACATCCGTGAGTATCCATGCCTTGCCATGCTCTGTGTGGTCCCTACAAAATGTGGTACTACAAAATCGGTTTGGGGAACCTTGGGCATGTGCTGGCTTCACTGTTGTTTTGTACTTGGAATTGAGCCCAGGGTCTGGGAGCTTATTAGGCATGCACTCTACCATTGAACTATTATTTCCCTAGCTTGTAGAAACTGTTTTTCTCAAGTGTAATCGTGCATACCTTTAATCCCAGCACTTGGGAAGATCTCTGAGTTTGAGGCCAGCCTGGTCTAGGGTGAGTTCTAAGACAGCCAGAGCTAGTGAGACCTTGTCTGAACCCCCCCACACACACACCATATAAGAGAACCCTTTTCTCCCCCTTCCATCCCCTTTCTCTCTTCTCCCTGCTGTCTTTCTTTCTCCCCACCTCACTTCAGCACTTTGGGTTGAACCCAGGGCCTTATGTGTGCTGGGCTGGTGCTCTTCCACTGGGCCACATCCCTAGCCTTCATGTGACTTGTCTATCCAGTCATTTTCAGGTGGTTTGTTTGGACTTGCAGTAGCTGACCTGAGCCTGTCTCCTCATTTCCCATCAGCAACCCTTCTACACACTGATTGGCCCCACGACTGTGACCTACCCACACTCATTTTATTTGCTCAGACCTTCTACACACTGATTAGCCGCCACGACTGTGACCTACCCACATTCATTTTATTTGCTAAGCACAGCTTGCTTTGAACTGATGGCTAGCAAGTCTCTCTGTGCCTCCCACTGGTTGCCAATGCAGCCACTTTGCTGTTGGGTAGGGGGTTGGAGGTGTCCCCTCAGGAGAGCCAGGAACAGGAGGGTGGAAACTGTTCTCTGTTGTTATTTGAGGGGCTACTTTCCAGTTGTCAGACATTGTAGCCATGGAGGGACTCCTTCCATCCTCAAGAAACCTGATTGTCCCACAGACTAGAGACCTGTATCCTCAAAATAGAGAAACCAAGCCCCCTGCTCCCCAGTCTTTTCTCCTAGGCCTAAGGCTATGAGGCCAGCTGTTGGAGGTGAATAAGCCGGGGAGTCTGTCTGCGCCCTGGGAAGTAGCCAACTTTTGTTTATTTTCTTAGACTGGGATGGGCTGGTCCCCAACTGTCAATCCCTGCTTCTCCTTTTTATGGACGGCTGAGAGAGGTCAGATTATGGGGAACTGAGTGAGGAAACAGAGGCATGAGAGTCCAGTGGAGGAGCAGGGTCACAGAAAGGTTATGATTACTAGGCTACGAGTATATTTTTAAGCATGTGGGAAGGAACCCGGGAAAAACTGACTGCTGGGACATTTTCCAGAGAGGGTGGGATTTATGTGGCTGTGTTTTCTCAAGGAGGGAGGAGCCCGCCTTCCTTGGGGACAGTGAGATCAGAGCAGAGGGCAGGAGACTTGAGGTTTGGGAGAGAATAGGGTACGGACTGAACACCATCCCCCTGGAGCTGCGGCACACTGTAGGACAGGTGGGGAGGGGTCGGTTGCTTATCTCTCAGTGACGAAAGAGGCCCTGTCACCTAAATTAAATGGACTGAGAGGTTGAAAACTGAAAGAGGGCTGGCAGTGAATTAGATACAGATCTAACCAGCAGACATCGAAGCCAAGTAGACCGCAGTCCTGGCCAGGTGCCAGGTTTCTTAACGGAGTCCAGTGCTCTTCCGTTCCGCCCACCCTTGACATTTCCAGCCAGGCTGACCTTGATCTCTTTAATGACGTCAGTTTTTGTTTACATGTTGGTTTTACTCAGACATAAGGAAAGGTTTAGCTGAAAGGTAGACCCTTTAAAAAAAATGTTTAATAAAGAAAAATTCAACATAAAAATTAGGAAATGTAAGTAAGCCAAAAGAAGATAAACATCACGTACCGTGCTCCACTCTTGAGAAGGTGGGGAGCATCTGAGTTAGAAACCATAGGTGAGAGTTTTGGCTCCATGGAAATAAATAGTGGAGGTTGGCAGTGAGTACTAATTACTGCCTGTTTGTCACATTGCAGGTACAGGGTTGGTTGCCCCATGTGCCATTTTGTTTAATGTTTTCAACAGCCGTGTTTTATCAGTAGTTATTATCTCTTTCTTATAGATGAGCAGGCTAATATTGTCAAAAATTAAGTACCTCACTCAGGGTCACACAGGTAAGATGAAGCAGATGTGGGGCTGGACCCAGATCTACCAGCGCTAACTTCAAGCATACAGTTGCCACCAAGGAAAAATGTTGATGTGTGACATTCCTAATTCACTCCCGGCCACCAGCATGCCCTTGGAATGTGCTGTATTTAAACTACACTCTGAGCAAAACAAGCCTCCTTTAAAAATATACCTTTAAAATACTCTTTATTTTATATACTGTATGGTCTTTAAAAATAACTATATTGGAACATAAACCATATGTTGAAAGTGTGTAGTGTAGCACACTTTTTATTTTCTTTTTGCTTTGGTTTTTGAAACAGTCTCATACAGGTACCCCAGACTGACTTCAAACTTGAAATCCTCCTGCTTCAGCCTCCTGCGTACTAGGATTACACCGTGCCTGGCCCCATTTGAAAAGATGACGTGCATATATACTCAAGAAAGCACCATCAAACCTAAGATAATATTGGGCTGGTGAGATAGGTCATCCTGTAAAGATGTTTGCCACCATGCCCGACAACCCGAGTTTGATTCCCAGGTCTCACTTAAATGGTGGAAGAAGAGAACCAACTCCCACAAATTGTCTTCTGATCTTCACAGGGATGCTTTGGCAGGCAAGCAAGTCCCCACCCCAGTCAATAAACTAAGGACCATGTCATCGATTATACCTGTGAGCTCGTACCCCTGCCATTTCTCTTTCCTAAATCTCTCCTTAGGCAGCCACAAGTTGACCGTCACTGTCTAGAAAATCTATCTGCTAAAATTTTATATATACTATACATTATTCTTTTCTACCTGGCCTGCTAGACTCTGTACCATTATTCTGCGATTCCTCCTCACTGGTAAATATATCTACTCATTCCCTTTGTGGCTTAGCATTGCTCAGTTATCCTGAAGTTTATTTAGGCATCACCTGCTAATGAATTTGGGCTATTTCTACTTTTTGTCTATTCCCAGAAAGCTCTATGAATGTCAGTGTTCTTAAATTTTTTTAAATGGATATATACTTCTATTTCTTTTGGGTTAATACCTGGAGTCGGTTAGCTGGTCTTATCATAAGTCTTTAAATTGTTAAGAAACTGTTAGTGCCTTCCCAAGGTATCTGTATCATTTTATAATTCCAGTATCAGTTTTGTGAGGTGTCTGGGCTCTACAGATTTTCATCAGCATTTACAGTCTGTTGTTTGTTTTGAGACTAGATATATTGGTTACTTTTCTGTTGCCGCTGATAAAACACCATGACCTAAAGCAACCTATAGAAGAATTTATATTGGCTTATGGTCCCAGGGAGACAGAGTTCCCTGTGACTGGAAGGCATGACAGCAGGCAGCCAAACAGGAAGCTGGCTATTCACATCTTGTGACACAGGAAGCTGGGAGCGACTTGAAAATGAGGAGAGGCTTTAAACACACTGAAAGCCTTCCTCCCGTAATGTACTTCCTCAAGAAAGTTTGTAGCTCCCAGGAGCTCCAGAACCTCTCCAGACAGTACTACCAAACAGGCACCCGAGATTCAAATACCTGAGCCTCTGGAGACGGTTCTTTCTTAAACCACTATACAGAGTCTCACCATATAGTTCGGAATGATCTCAAATTCACTTAGCCCAGGCTGGCCTCGCACTCATGATCTGCCTCAGCACCCTAAGTGCTGGGATTACAGGTGTGTGCCACATGACCAAATTAACTTTGCCCATTTTAATATGCATGGAGCAGGTTCTTAATTAGTGCAGGATTTTTTAACCACTTGCTAATGGAATAATTCATAGTCTCTATAACAGTTATGTGGCTTTACTACCACATAGTAAAAGAGGAGGGATGTAGGCGGGTCAATCCAGTCCCTTGAACAGTAATTTTGAGTCCCATTAGCTTCTTTTATGTGCCAAGCACTTTTCAGATATACTGTACAGAAAGACCCAGCAACAGCATGCCAAGAAGTTCAGTTCCGTTTTCCAAAGGTTGAGAGAAACAAGGAGCACTCACAGGGCTCCACACTTAGAGAAAAGTGGAGACTTGAACTGAGATTTGTTTCTTCCAAAGATAATTGGACTCTGGCTCCCTTGGATGTTCTGTATCACAGTTCAGTAACTTCCTTTAAAATGAGGACTGAAATCCCTTTGCCCGGTATTGTTCCTTGTCTTGAACATGGAATATAAAACCCAAGTTTTCCAAATAGCCCTACGTGCAACCAGACAGCAGGCATTTTATTGTGAAATCTGCAGGCTGACAGCCTGGGTGGGTAAGTCATCTGTGTTCTGACCCATTCCTTGGACATGACCTCTGAGCCAAGGCTGTTGATACTATTTAGTGATCAGGAGCCCACATAAGAGGAAATAGACATCGTTATTTGTGGAACGGTGCCTGCTCCCAGTGCTCCTTTGATTAAACATTGATTTTTTTTTTTTTTTTTTTTTTGATCTAGCAGTCATAGATTAATCACTGTGCTGCACTGGGCTCTTTTCTGAGTTATCACCTTCACGGTGTACATACAGCTTCCTCTCCCTATATGACCGGGTGATTTGCTTTGTGGGTGAGGCACAGGCCATCTCAGTTTGCCTTGATGGTAGAGTGAACTGGTCAGTTTATCCATTTGCTCAACTATGGGATGGTGACATCTGGCCTGCTTCACAGGGGTTGTAGTGAGCGCTAATGGAATCATGGATGTGATCAATAAAAAGGAATACAGATGAGGGGAGAAAGCTTAACCTCGGAGCCATCTCTCTAGCCCCTTGAGGTGACAAATTAAGTGGTAATTAGAAGAAGCACCAGATGTCAAGTGGCCATCTTAAAGCATTCAAGTTCCATATTGTCTGTCTCCTTTCTAACCCCCACCCCCCAACACACACACACCTGTCTCTGTTTCCACCGGACCACAGAGAAGTTGTAAGAGAAAAACAGAGTCTGAACAAAGCAAATGATGTTTCTTACATGGTTTATAATTGCACTATAAATATTTGCTTCTTTGTTTCTACTTTTCTACTGTCATTGTTTGCACATAATTTCAGACTTCTTTTTTTTTTTTTTTTTTTTTTTTAAAAAACTTTATTTATTTATTTGCCTTGGTGTTTGCCTGGAACTGGAACTACAGACAGTTGTTAGCTGCCATGTGGGTGCTGGGAATCGAACCCGGGTCCTCTGGAAGAGCAGACAGTGCTCTTAACCGCTGAGCCATCTCTCCAGCCCCCAATTTCAGACTTCTTATGAACATAATTTCTAGTGTGGAGGGAGAGGCCAGCTCAGCTTACTTCCCTATTCCTGTACTCTAAGAAATCCATGTCTTGCCATTTTTTCCCTTACTACTGATATAAACACAGCTATGCATGGTATTTTTATATATGGTAATTTCATGGTACTTTTATATATAAAATCCGTGAAATAGAATCACTGAGTTGACAGATAAATATTTCTTACAGTTGGTGGTTCTGGCTTATTGGGGGATAATTTATGTAGTGAGGTATTCACTCTTTTTAAGTGTATACACACACATTCAGAAGGTGAAAAATAACAGCAGGAATCAGAACCTAGCAGAATCTTGCCAGTTTCTCTATGGCTCTTTCCTGTCCCACCAAGAAAAACCTTATCCCAGCTCCTACCCCATGATTAGCTTGTCCTTATGAGAGGGCTCCAGCTCCCCATCATGTGGGGTCCTATCCCATGATTATCTTGTCGTTATGAGGGAGCTCCGGCTCCCCATCATGTGGGCTCTTATCCCATGATTAGCTTGTCCTTATGAGGGGGCTCCGGCTCCCCATCATGTGGGTTCTTATCCCATGATTAGCTTGTCCTTATGAGGGGGCTCCAGCTCCCCATCATGTGG
>PVIH01011396.1:0-69453 GCA_004025045.1 Sigmodon hispidus
CCCAGACAGAGCCCAGAGCCCAGAGCCCAGAGCCCAGCCCAGGAGCTGCATGTTTTCTCCAACCACAGAAGCCATTGAGTTTTCCATGACAGGAAAGAACAGAGGCCAATTAAAAGGAAAAGAAACAGAAATTTGTGGCATATTTTCACAGCGAAAGAGCCAAAAGGTAGGTGATTCATCCCACACAGAGCTTTATTAGGGAAGGATGAGACACTGAGAGATCCTCTGGTGAGAGAGATGGATCCCTTTGAATGCACTCATGGGCCAGTAGCCCCCAAATAGAGATGCCAGAGTATCAACCACTGTTTGACCCTAGGCTCTCTCTCCTGACAGCCATGGTGGCTCCATCACTGTGGTAACTGTGTCCATGAAACCTGTTCTTGCTGCTTCTAGTAGATCTTCCTTCCACATAATAAGCTTTCAATAGCCCTCAAACTTCCTGGCTCTTCAGCAGAACATGACTCTTTTTTCTTTTTAAACCATTAACTGTCCAATTTGTTCTGTCCCAATATTCTTACCTGTGGGTCCTGCCCTGGAGTATGACCAAACTACCAGAGGTCACACCTTTAAAGAAAGCTGACTAACAGAAGCCATCATTCAGCAGCTTGTCCACTGGAGGCAGGGCCTCATGCCCACCTCTCCCACTCCATGCTGGAATTTTGCATGGCTTGATCTTGAAGCTATTGTGTGTGCTGTTATTTTGGCTAGTTTGCTAGTGCTTTGTGTCTCCCTCTGAACTACTGAGACTCCAGCCCATCACAGTTCATGGGTGCTGGGGATTCAAGTTCTAGATCCATGCTGGTATAGGAGTACTTTATCCATCCCCCTGGTTCCTAGTCTTCTGTTTCATTTGTTTGCTTTGAGTCTCTGACTGTCCTAGGACTTGCCAAACAGGTTAGCGTGGCTGGACAAGGATCTGAGGGAATCTGTCTGGGATAGCAAGCATGACCACTTAGGGGAGCCTGGCTCCTCCTCCCTACTGGTTCTGAGGACTGAATTTGAGACTTATGCTTGCAAGGCAAACACTTTACTAAATGATCCGTATTCCCAGCCCCTTGGATCTGCTTCTTCCCTTTATTTTCCCAGGGGAAGAACTGGCCCATATCAGGCATGTGCAGTGTCCACTTCTCCCTGGCATGTCATAGGCATCATGATCTACCCATAGATGGATTTATTCATAGAGCCATCCTGCTTCTCAACGGAGGCAGCCAAGGCTTGTCTGCCTCCCACAGGATATCTCTCCCACCTTGTCCATAGAGACTCTGCTTTCTTGTGCTCCCAAGGTACCTTCTCAGTTCAGTTTCCAGCTCTTGAAACGTCAGAAAGTTTTTCATATCCATTGTTATTTGCAAGGCAACTCAGAGGGGATCTAGAGAAAACATGTGTATGTGGTGAACAGTAGGCCGACACAGCTTGACAAACAAAACCACTCAAAGGATCTACATTTGTTCTGCCCCTCTGGCTTTTTAATACCCAGCTGAAATGTCTTAACCAGTTGCATTTGGTCACTGATAGAACTGGAATTGCACAGATTAGAGGTTTGTAGGAAACTATGTGATCTAGAGAATATTGGAACTACAGAGAGTCTTGGGAGTGATTGAATCCAACCTTTTAAAAAGTATCTGAAACCAGATGAAAGTATTAGGTCCCTATAATACAGGCAGCCCAGCAGAAGTAAGTTTGACCCTGTGATCCTATGGCTCAGTTGTCTTCCTCCACAGACCCACAAAGACCTTCATCTTGAAACCGCCCCCATCCTGGGTATCAGGCACTCTTTACTGAAGGCCATAGTTGTGCCATCCACTGCACATTTGTTGATGAATAGTCCCAGAAGTGTGAATTAGTCACCCTGATAGCTGGTGCACTGACACTCTTGACCACAGAAACTTTAGGTGGGATGAGTTTATTTGAACTCAGATTTCAAGGGGACAACATTTCATGGCAAGGAAAGTGGTAGCAGGAGCAGGAAGCAGCTGGTCACATTCTACCCACTGTCAGGAAGCAGAGTCTTTCCAGGACGTCAGTCTATGGAATGCTGCTACTGGCAGAAAGTGGGGCTCCCACCTCCTGTGACCCAACCACACAACCCCTTGAAGGTACACCCAGCAGCTCATCACCAGGTGATTGGAGATCCTCAACATTAACCACCATAAAATGATGACTTGAAAATTAAGGCAAGATTACCTTTGTTTTATTAGAGCAAAAGAGGGGATTAAAAGGGCAGCCATTTAAGGTAAGATAAAATATAAGAAACCTAAGATACATAAAGATACATAAAGAAAAGATAGAAGAATGATCTGAACAAGGGCTGGGATATGATTCAATTATAGAATGCCTTTTTAGCATGTTAAAGTTCTAAATTTGATCTCTAGTAACACACACACACACACACACACACACACACACACACACACATCAGAGCCAGTGATTAAAATATAGATTTCTAATTCAGGAATCAAGCCTGAAAGTGAGAATAAGAAACTAGGCCTCTCCTTAAAGGAGGGTTGGGCACTCTCTTGTGATGCTACACAGCCAGAGGACAATGAAGCCATGTGCCACTGAACAGGCATATGCTCTGGAAAATGGATTGCTATATGCTATTGAACACACACTATAGAGTGGACTTAGGCCAACCTAAATGGTAGCTTACTGCACAGTCTGGGTGGCAGCACAGTAGCCCTGTCTTCACCAGCATCACAGACACCCAGGTAATGAATGTGTCATGCTATGATGGCAGTGGCAATGTCACTGGGCAATAGGGCTTTTGCATCTCCATCATGATCTTGTGGGACCACCATGGTAGATGCTGTCCTTGATTGAGAGAGACATTGTTATGCTGTGCATGACTGTGTTCCCAGGCCAAAGCTCCCTTCTCCATCTGCTTGAAGGGAGCTGTTGACTTGATTGCTTTGGGGAGATAATTAAAGTGGGACAGGTGGCTTTGCCGTAACCAAAGTTCATCCACTCTGTTTATAATGAAACACAACTTTCTCTCCCTCGTGGCCACATGTTTGATTGATGCTACCCTAGGAATGTTAGCACTTCCTGCTTTCTAGTTCTTCCCATCCTGTGGAGAAAGGGACGTCTCACATACTTGACTTGGTTCAATTCAGATGAAACATGTCTCTATGTCTCTGCGAGGTAGACTCATGGGGGATGTTTTTATTGTTGCTGTTGTCTGTTTGCTTGGCCTTTTATTTTGTTTTGTTTATCCTTCCCTTCAAATAGGCAATTTGCTGACTTTCTGGGTAAAGATTTAACCCCTAAAGGTCCATCCATTTCTTGCATCACATGTTGCCTCTCGAAGCACCAATATTCTCTGTCCATTTTCACACCAGTGTCATACTTCTGATGTCATGCCCCATAGAACTGAGTAACACACACACATACACACACATACACACATACACACATACACACACACACACACACACACACACACACACACACACACGCACGTGAACTCAGGGACACATGCACACCTGCCACATCCCGAAAGTTTTCTGGTGTCTCCATCAGACCATCTCAAAGTCCCTTGCAGGCTTCAAAAGGTCTGGAAAGCCACTTTTCACCACAAATTCCAGTTTCTTGGGGCTTTCAGACATCCTGTAAATGTAATGCTACACTCTCTGTTACAGCCATAATGATAATAATTTATATATACAGTAGCCTTTTATGCATGAGATCTTTAACAATGACATATGCTTCAAGAACCCAGAGCAGAGCGCCTCATCTCCCTTCAGTGGCCCTGATGTGCCATGGAGACATCACGGGCCTCTCGTTCTTCATAGCAACACCTCATAACCATTGCAGGCAGGAAGTGAGCAAATCTGTGCAGTCAAAACTGCAGAAAGGAATTAGGTAATGTAACACTTTCTCTTCTCTAGAAAGTCTGAGAAATGCACATATTCTCAGAATGAACTGGTCCCCGACTGCCCCCTGGAATTGTTGCTTTTTGCCTGGGGATTACACATTTCCTGGGGCAGTGGATTTGCTTCTTTCCTTGTTTCCATCCAGTACTGTATTTATTTAGAGTACAAGATAAAAATATCTGTATGGCTAGACCGTGAGCCCTCACATGAAGGGAGCCGCTGTGCTATATTTGCTTGTCTGTCATGTAGAGATTTCCCTAGGAGACTGACACTTTCTCCATAAAAGGCAGCAAGTGTGTCTAGTGGTCAAACCTTTAAAAAGAAGGGGAGAAGAAAAGACAGAAGGAGAGGAAGAGGGAGAGATGGAGGAAGAAATAGTAATTCATTCTCTTTAAGATTTTTACTTATTTTTAAGCGTGTGAGTATTTTGCCTTCACATATGTACATATACCATCTGCATACATGACCTCAGGCCCAAAGAGGTCAGAAGGAGGCACCAGATCTCGGGGTTATATACAGTCATGAGCTGCCATGCCAGTCCTGGGAATAGTAAGTGCTCTTGGCTGCTGAGGTCTGACTCCAGTCCCAATAACTAATTCATCCTCCACACCTCCCCCTAAAGGCACTGGGAACAAAAGACAAGCACAGATCTCAGATTCTGCCTTTGCAAAGCTTTGACAGGAAACATAGGTGCTCCAGTCCCTCATTAGTAAGTAGAGATGAGAATGAGTATCTACATGCTGGCTGCAGGTGGCGAGATGGTGCAGTGGGTACAGGCGCCACCTGCCAAGCACAGTGCCTTGGATTTCATCTCTGGCACTCACACATGGAAGGAGAAAACCAACTCTGGCAAGTTGTTCTCTGACCTCCATCTGACCTCCACAGGTATGCTGTGGTGCATGGGTGTGTGGGAGTGCACATGCATGAGTGCACACACACACCAAAGAAATAAATGCATTTGATGGAACTTCGTTTTTTAACAAAAGAACATTTGCAGAGTCCTTGTGAGGATTAATAATTATTGTGGCCCATGCACCCCAGAGGATGTGCTCTTTGTCCTGGGGTGTAAAGCTACTTGATGGTGAGTACTCCCTCTGTGCTTACTGATGGGATGGTGAGCACTCCCTCTATGCTTACTGATGGGATGGTGAGCACTCCCTCTGTGCTTACTGATGGGATGGTGAGCACTTCCTCTGTGCTTACTGATGGGATGGTGAGCACTTCCTCTGTGCTTACTGATGGGATGGTGAGCACTTCCTCTGTGCTTACTGATGGGATGGTGAGCACTCTCTCTTTGATTACTGTCTCTCTTATGCTGTGGACCTTTGCTGTCATATCCTATTAAGCATGTATTTTTCTCTTCCACTGACATTGGTTCAGGCTAGTGACATTTGGACAAGCAGGTGATTCATATGGCATGCTCCCAGGTGCCAGGCTTTAGATGTCATGGGTACATGGGTACAGGGACTCTCTGTCTAGATTCCAGACTTTTTATTATCTGTTTTCATCCATTTAGGATATACCAAGGAGTTTCTTCACAGTTGCTACTTCCCCCATTATTATTTATGGGAGAGAAAGTCCTCAAAGCACAGATTGAGATCAGCCATTGCTTGAGAAGAAAGTAATCAGATGGCCTTTCTCTGAAGCCAACCTGTCTCCTCACAATAAGTGCATCTTGATGAACCTTCCAAGGAGCCCTAGAAACGTCCAATCCTAATTAAACCCAACCATTATTCACCTGTGATGGTCATTAACTTGTGGCAGGCCAGCTAGGAGCCATTCATCTTGTAAGACAGGAAGGCCCCTGTGAGATGGATGTGACCAAGAGGCATCAAGAGCAGTTGTTGTGACTCCCCCGCCCCTGCCACCCTGGCCACAAGCAGCTTCACTGACCCCCTTCATTTTCATCTTTTGCTCTTGGTGTCTTCTTGTTACTTTTATTTTCTATTGCCCTTCTTGCTTTACATGTCTATGCCCAGAACCTGTAAATGGCTCCAAGAGGTATTTTGAGGACAGATGGGTTACAGGTAAAGTGCTTTGGAAAGCACCATATCAATACAGGCCTTACATAACTAAGATGCTCCAAGTGACCAATGCACATACACTTAAACCAATCCATGTAGTAAGCCAGCAGGGCTAGAGAGATTGTGGACCTCCGTCTGGAAATATCATCCCAGTCTTTCAACAGGAAAATGTGGCTGGTGTCTGTGAATACAACAAATGAAATACAAATGTGAGAGTATACTTTCGGTGAAACGAAAATTTTGATATTGACCTTGACAGCAAGTTTATTAACATTCATTACATATTCTAGAAGCATTTCTTCCAGGATTTGAGCACCAAATCACCTCTTAGCTCTTGAGACATGGATAAATTAAATAGTGTTAGGCCCATTCTCAGCATACATGCATGCATACACAGAGGCACAAGATAGCCTATGGTTTAATGAGGAAGCATACATGGAAAATAAATTATTAGAAATCCATGTGTTGATGACTAAGGCAAGTTGGGCTAAGTCTCAAACAACAAAAGGAGCTGTTACAATGGCAGCCTGGACCCCCTTTTTCAAATTCATTCCCATTGATATTCTGTGGCATTTGATAATTCATTTAAAATTTTTTTAAACTTCAAGGACTAACAACAGATGAGTCATAGAAGTGAACAGGAAGAGGAATATGAAGTAGTATAACATTTACAAAAATAATTTGAATTAGGAGGAAAACAGTATATGAAACCAACACGTTTTGCTACATAAGTTTGCAGATACATATGATCAGTATCCATGTCTAGTTGTGTTAGTTAGGTCTCTGTTAATTGTATAAATTTTCAAAACCAACTTCGACAGGAAAAGGTTTATTTCATCTCAAAACTCACAGGCCAAAGTCTATCACTTAGGAAAGTCAGGACAGAGACTCAGGCAGGAACCTAGAGGCTGGAGCTGCAGCAGAGGCTGGGGAAGGGTTGCTCTACCTGACTTCCTCGTTTTGTTTTCTTTTCACACCCAGTACCAACTTGGTACCATGGACAGTGAGCGCTCTCACATTAACTATTACTCAAGAAAATACCCAACAGCCTTACATACAGGCCACTCTGATAACAGTATTTTCTCATTTGATATTCTCTCTTCTATGATGAATCTAGCTTGTGTCAAGTCAACACAAACCTAATTAGTGCACTTAGGGGTATTATGTTAGCTGGATTTTTGTTACTGTAACAAAATACTTGAAACAATCATCTTATAGATATAAGGGTTTTTTTGGGGGGTGGATCTTGAGAGATAGCTCCACAGTTATGAACACTGGCCGCTCTTATAAAGAGCCTGGGTTCAGTTCCCAGCAGTCACATGGTGGTTCAGAATCATTAGTAACTTTTCTCATCAATGCCCTCTTCTGACTTCTGTGGGTACCAAGAGCACATGGTGGTGCCCATATATACATCATATACACAAGCAAAA
The DNA here is from genome assembly GCA_004025045.1 of Sigmodon hispidus. Taxonomy (NCBI): domain Eukaryota; kingdom Metazoa; phylum Chordata; class Mammalia; order Rodentia; family Cricetidae; genus Sigmodon; species Sigmodon hispidus. The sequence continues at coordinate 7,327 of PVIH01011396.1, forward strand.
TGTTCATACACACAAAAATAAAATACACACACACACATTCACATGTACATATACACGCACAGAGTGGGGGTACAGTTTCAGAGGTCTCTGTCTGAACTCTATTGGCCACTCTACTTTTAAGTTCATAGTGAGGAAGAGGGATATTTTGACAAGGAGTAGGTGGAGAGCAAGCTGCTCCTACCTCGTGGCTGGAAACAAAAGAAACAAGCTTTTCTATTTGCTTCAAGAGCTATGTCCACAGGCTGGCAGATCCCTGCCTAGTCTAAACTATGGTGGGTATAGATGCAATGCCTTAGATTGGCAGACAGGGATTCTGTCTTTTCCATCTCTACTTATTTCTCTTTTCTTAGGTAAATTAAGTTACTTCACCAACATTCAAAGTTGGGGCCTCTTGAATGTCCCATACTCTGAAGGTTCTAGAACAGTTGTGGCTGAAACAGAGGTAGCCATTGTAAAAAGAAGTGTCTCTAGCTATGAATATAGCCTGGCCTTTTTCGGTGCCTTATGCTTCCTCTGGGATTTGTGTTTTTCTTTGTAAAATGTGTGTGGGGCTGTTGTGTTGAAGAGGAAAGAGGCTGAGGACATGTAGACCTTGGAGTCATTTGCATATGGGCAAGAAGTTGAATGGGAAGTGACCTGAGAGCTTGGGAAATGTGTTCATGACCAAAGGTTGGGTCTTTTCTTTGGGAGCAAGGCACAGGGCCAATCACACCCCTGAGGGTACAGTTGGAATTTCCCCTGAAAGGAATGGTCCTTCCACTGGGATTCCTTCTGGGAAGAGCTGTATCTTAGGACAGGAAATGAAGACTCGGAGGTGGGGCTCCATGTGGAATCAAGAGAAAAACATCCTTCTGCTCACAGCCTGTGGGGCACAGGAAGGGATGCCTGCAGAAGGAAAAGCATGCTCCTCGAAGGGCGCATGTAAGTCCTTCTGTGCACCCAGCAAGGGCTGTCAATGGACCTATACAATGGGTCACAGTTATGAAATGCATGTCTCTGCAACGCACTTGATATAGCAGAAAAATCTCATTAACTATTGAGAGATTGTGGGGAAGGAGGGGTGTGTGATTGAGATTGGTGTGTCCAAGAGAAGGTGCTGGGAGATGTCTGTACCCTTGGTGATAGATGCAAAGAGCAGTCTGGGTAGAAAGAGACTGCATACCTTCAAGATGCATCCAAGACTGAAGCAGGGCACTCTGATGAGAGGAAGCAGCTCATGCCTTTGTCTTTGAAATTCAAGGACAGGCACCTGGGAAGCATCAGAAAAAGGAACTAAGCCCTCCAAGGAACTGTCCACTGACATGGACAGTATGTGGAGCCTCAAGGGGAGGGTTCAGACTATGTTTCTGTGCATGGACTGGCACTTTGGAGCCCATTCCCTCCAGAGGAACACCTAACCTAGTCATGATATTAGGATGAGGAAATCAGACTTGCCTGGTGTGGATGCTGAGCTGATCCACCTTGGGACCTCTGGGGAGGGGATGGAGGCTGGGGAGGAGGGAGGCTGAAGACTGGCCGGGAGGGAGAAAGGAGTTAGAATAAGGGGATACATGGATAAAAAAGACTTTATTCTATAATAATAAATAAATAAGTAAATAAATAAGTACTTAATACAAACTTATGCGAAACTATAACGAACAGGCAGACCTAATGTGTTAGCTAACAGCAAGATGAAATGCTGTGTCCGCATCGTAAGATGGCATCATGTGTCCCTCACCATCCAGTATTTCCAGGAGGAGAGGTGATGGGAAGACAAACTTTGAGGAAAAGAGTAGGCAGGTGGGAGAAAAAGGTAAGGCATATATCAGCTGCAAAAAGCAGAAAATGGCTTTAGGGATAGTTTGGAATATGTCCCTGGGTTATGAGGAAGACCAGGTGGCGAGAGGCCTGAATGGCTGGAGCTGGGGACAAATGGGACTGCAGGTATGTCTCAGCTCAGCTCTTGCAAAGGAGAGGTCCTATTTTCATGCTTTTGTTTACTTTAGCAAAAGCTTGGCTTGGGAAGAGGGTAGACATGGGAAGGCTTTGGAGCCTCCACTTCTCCTGGCTGGGGACTTGGGTTTGAATTATATAGATAACTGCCTCCAGCCTCCACTTCGTTTTGGTTTGTAGATACTTACCCTCAGAGGGGCATTTTGAGGGTAGATGATGTACAGGCAAAATGCTTCGAACTTCTGAGATGAAAGTACCATATTAATACAGGCTTTATATAATTAAGATGCTCTGAGTGGCCAATGTACATACACTTCTAACACCCAACAGAGCCACTGGATAGCTTTTCTTTTTTTCTTTATTGTTTTTATAGAAGAAAAAAATCTAATTTTTTTTTATCCACAATGCTTTTGTGCACTTAGCATTAACCTTCCCTTCCAGACGTCATTAGCTGCTAATTAAAATGTTGATCCTTAGATTGTATATTTTGCAATAGAAATGATTTGTGAATGCTTACTAGGTATTCATCAACCTACACCATTCGTATTAGTGCAGCAAGAACCTGGTGCATTTTAATTTACAGAGCAGTTTCCCAATTCTCCACTTATTTCTTCGTGTGCATAATGAGAAAAAAATGGTAAGAGTGAAAAAAATGGAAGAAACTATAAATAGTTACTACAGTGGATGCAAAAGAAAGAGTTATGGCCCTAAGTGGGCACTAAAAGGGCCAACAGATTGAATTTATCTTTTCTTTTTAATGGGGTATTTTTGAGAAATAAAATTTGCATGTTGGTGATGTAGGCAGGTGTCTCTATGTACTCATGTGAATGTGTGTATATATACATAGGACAGAGCACTGGCTGATGTAAAGTGCACTCAGAGTCCAGGATTGTCTGGAACACACATGCTTTTGTTCCCAGCCCTGGCCTGCTCCTTTGCTGCTTCTGCCCATGCCTGTGAGTGTTCACAAAGAACGTCGCTGCTTCCAAAATGGCCCTTAAATCACAGAAATAAAAAGGATCTTCAGTGACTGCGAAAGATTCTGCAACATGGGGGACATTTCCACAGGACTTTTTAATATAATTTATGAATATTTGCTAGCGACATAATTGTCTTTTCTGCTGACATTTTCAAAGCAACACTGTGATTTGTTGCGTCTCTGGAGAGTCCAACTACAAAACTGATAATTATATTAAATATACATAGACAATAAAGAGTGTGTTTACATAACTATGCCCATAAATATCTGATTGAACAGTCATTGTTCTCAAACCCCTTTTAAGCAGCTCTCTAAGGATTTTGGTTCTAATGACATGATGGTTTAAAAGATGTTTCTCAGTCTTGCTCCATATTTAATTAACTTTCCTTTTTTAAACTTGTGATGGCTGAGACAATAACAAGAGGCCCTGAGAAGCAGCAGCCCTTTGAAACACGAGTGAGACCTTGTGGCTTTGTGTAGCACAGGCCTCAGAGGGTAGACCTGAGCGCAGTGCAGGCCTGGGACCTGGCCCTCCCTGGGGATTCTATTATGAGGCCCTTCAGAGCTCTCTAATCTCCAGCACCTTCTCACATGCACACTTGCGTCTGTGTATCCGCACATGCTCTTGCATGTAAGCAGCTGCGTCTCTAATGATTTCCTGCCCCCAAACACAAGACAGGAGCAAATTGGAAAACCAACAAGGCTTGAGAGGTAGGGCAGGGTAGTGGAGGACAGAAGAGGGGCTGGGGATGGAGGTGCTAATGTATGTTCTGGTCCTGACTATTACAGCTATTTGTAAGGCTTTTACTGCCTGTGAAGGCTGTAACAAATCATGGATATGGTGACTGAGGACAACACAGACATATTGTCTTAGTTCTGCATGTAAAGGATAGAAGTGGCTCTTGGAGGCTACAGTCAAAGTGCCAGCAGGAACTCTTCCCTCTGCAAATGGAAATCCCATTTTCTTGTTTTTCTCCAGGCTTGGAGACTGCCCACATTCCTGGGCTGGTCCCTTTCCTTCCCAGCCAGCTTCAAAGCTAACAATGACTACATATCTGTCTCACACCTCAGTAGTCCTGATGTTGACCTCTTGGTTTCCTCTTTTGCTGTTCAGGATCCCCTTGCAGTGACACTGGCCCATGGAAATTTACATACATCTATTCATTTTCCATTTCCGGTTCCTTACATCCTCAGAGCCCTTTGCCACAAATGTGAACCTAAAGGTTCTGGGGCTGAGCACGCAGACTCTTATTATTAGAGGGAAGCACACATCATTTTGCCAATCCACAGCAAATCAACAAGGAAAGATTGCTAATAAGGAAAGCTTTCTGAACTAGATCTGTTCATAAATCAAGTTAAAGTCCAAGGGATGTAACAGAAAACGTGATAAACCCAATCTCCCTTCTCCAGGGAGCTTTTGGTGGTAAGGGAAAGAGCAGCATTATCTAGAAAAAAAGTAAATACAGCTTGTTTAGATGTGTTGAGGACCACAAAAGAAACAAGAGAGCTTGGTTGGAGGGGGGTGGAACCACAGAAAAGGCTTTCCTTAGAAGGCTACACAGTACCAGGTTGTGGACAATGTTTGTAGTTATCAAGGCTGAGGATACAGGTACATGGGACCAGGGGTTCATGGCAGAGGAGGTGAGTGCATGGGACCAGGAGTTCATGGCAGAGGAGGTGAGTGCATGGGACCAGGAGTTCATGGCAGAGGAGGTGAGTGCATGGGACCAGGAGTTCATGGCAGAGGAGGTGAGTGCATGGGACCAGGGGTTCATGGCAGAGGAGGTGAGTGCATGGGACCAGGGGTACATGACAGATGATATTAGTGCTTGGGTCCAGGAGTATATGGTAGAGGAGCTGGCAAGGATATTCCCATCAGTGGGAACATCCAGTATCCATGTTCAGGCCGTGGAGTGTGAAAGAGGATAACAAAGTACCACAAAAGAAGTAGGAAGAACCCTTTGGGAATGCAGCAGAGAAAGTAAAGTTTTCCACACATAAAGGAAGCTGAGTCAGGCATGAAGAGGATCATATTTAGCTCTGGTCTGTGTACAGGGATTCACCCCCCAGAGGTCTTTCTATAGTTGATTTTTATTCTATGGATACTGTTGACATCTTTTTTGCAGATGATAAACTTAGGGGGTCACACAAGCTAAATGATGTCCCCAAGGTCAGGAAGAGCCAGGACTTCAGTCTCTTCTCTCCTCTGGCTACACAGGTCTCAGAGCAACACTGAACGTGAAAGTGAAGCCACTGAAATTCATAGAGAAATTTAAAGTAGTTAGAAAGATTGCAAACTTGACTTTAGCCCTGGTAACAATAGTATATATAGCACAGATGGTCTATGCTGATGGTATGGGTGAAGAGAAATTAGGAAACTGGAACAGTGTAGACACTTGGACCTGAAATTCCAGTACTTGGGAAAGTGAGGCAGTATGAGTGCCATGACTATGAGTCCAGCCTGGGCTACAAAGTAGCTTCCAGGCCAGCCTGGGCTACAGAGTAAGACACTGTTTTAACAAAATATATGTGGATCTTAAGATGAAGCCAGAAGAGGGAAAGAGCTGTAAGAGAATAAAAAAAGGAAGAATGAAAGAAAGAAAATCAGCAAAAAATTGAAAACTGCAAAATTGGTAAGATCTGCTAAGTGACCTGAGCTGAAAGGCAGAGAAGGTAGCAGAGAATACCTGTACTTCAGGCCTGATCCTAGACAGAAACACTTCAGTTGCACCCTTTTGAAACAACAGACTCATAGGTGAGGCAGTGGACCAGCAATCTAAACATCACTAAACCCTCAGACCATGGAGCTGGTTTACACATTAGGAAGAAAATAAGGTATGAATTAGCAGCTTGCAATGGATTTCAAGTTCTCACTGAACACTCATCCCACTGTCTCCTCTGCAAGACAGGAACCCTGCTAGCCATCATGGCTCCAGCTCCATGTTTGTACTGAACTCTTTCTAATTGTCAATTATGATTCATTTACTTTTAAGTGTCTTGCTTGTCATAATATTATCATTTGTAAGTCTTTCCCTTTGCAGGCTGAGAGAATCTGTTGTGACTTCTCAATAAAGCAGGATTGAATCAAGGTGTGAATGAATTGTTAATCTCGTTATAAATAGAAGGTACCATATGTCGGGATGTAAGGGACGTCTCACTCTTTGTTGAAAACAATGTTAGTGAAACAAAACAAAAGAAGTTTCAGAAATAGCTGGTTCCGTTCACTGCACTCCCAATTATATAATAGCCAACATGCCCTGGCAGCTGATCCAGAGCTCTGGGAGCACAATTCACACATATTTATTTAGCATCATCATCTGAAAGAGAAAATGAGTGTCAACCTTAGCTTTGAGAACCCCAGGGATCCTGTGCCTCCTGAGTTTGACTGTGGAGGTTGCCTTCCAACTCTCATCTACTGATTCTAATGGTACAGGAAATAGTGTTTCCTTTACATTTTCTCCATGGTAGGTGGACTGTAAAAACTGTGGCTAAATCAACCAGGTGCCAGGCCCAAAAGAATGCTGGAGAACAAAAAGGATCCCAAGGACTGGGGAGGTAACATAGGAAAGTTACCTCACACTCCTAAGGACCTGATCCTCAAAACACCCCCTCTGCCCAGACACAGGGAAGCTGGGATGTGGTAGTATGTGCTTTTAATCCCAGAGCTGGGGAGGTAGAACTGATTGATTCCTGGCTAGTCTAGCTGAATTGCTGAGCTGTAAGTCAGTAAGAGAGGCTGACATCTTAGCCTGCATACACATATGTTCACACACATACACATGCCTCTGCAATATACATTAATATTCACCCACTCACCTTACCCACTGTATCTATATCTATATATGTATATAAATAATAAATATTCACATATATAATCTACATGTGTATTCTCTCAATGGTGAGGGCTGTAGTAGGTTCCACCCCTGATAACACATTCAAAACCCAATGCAAAAGCACCTGCAGCTATGTGCTTTCTGAAGAGAACTTGCATGCACTCAGAGGTCCAGCTACAACCAATAAAGCTAAATTAGCATGCAGGAATCTGGAGCCATTGCTCCCTCTGCGACTGGGAAACCCTCCTCAGCCCTTCTCCCCCACCTTCCTTAACCCAATCAGGCTGCACTTCCACCTTGCTCCATTTCTTCAGGGCCTTACTAAGTGACTAGCTTGTTAGATTAAAATAAAGTTAATGGCTAATAATATTTCCCCTTGTGTCCAGTAGTGATTCCATGGAGGCCCATTGCAGAAGAGTGGCTTTTAGAGGCAGTCACTTTGGGGTTCAGGTCCCAGTTTTTGTGTTCATTAGGTGAGTTTCCTGGGCATGTATTTTTTTTTAGGTTTTAAAGCCTCACTTGTAAAACATTTTAAGTTACCAAAAGGATTAAAGAAATAATGTATGTGAGGGAACCAGGACAGGAACTGGCCTATTGATTGCCAGCTGGATAGAGGTCAGAGGCAGATCCCTGGATACCTTGGTGGCCAGAAAGCCCTGGTTTCTAAGACACTCCTTCTCCAGCTCTCTTCTCTACTCTCCTTTTCCTCGTTCTTCCCCAGTGATTTGTTGAAGTCCCGCTGGGTTGAAAACAAGTCATTTCCTTATTTCTCTCCGTTTCTAATCCAGGGTACAAAGACCATGGATGCCACATTCCACAATCAACGTAGAGAGGAAGCACCAGGCCTGGTAAAGGGCCATTTAGAGCAATGACCCCCCTGCCCCCCCATTCCTCCAAAATTCATTGTCAGCTTGTTTCACAATAGTCATTAGAGACATGAAGGAAGTGTTGATAAGCTCCATGATTCATTCAAGGGCCAAGGTTAATTTTTATTTATTCCCAGGTCATCACAAACAGAGGCAGATGGCGGTGGCATTTCCTTCTTGCCGGGAGCTCAGATCTGATCTGGATGGTTTTCAGCAGTCTTTGTGTGCATTGCCTCACAGTGCAGCAGCTTTCCAGGATGGAGCCCCAGCCACCCAAGCTGCAGACTGATTTTATTGAACCATGATGGCTTGTGGTAAGTAATTGAGGTCACTCGGACCTGGCTGGAGGAGAGCCAACCTCACAGAGGAGAAAGGCTGACATCGTTTATCCTTCAGTGGCTCTTCCTTGAGAGGATTTATTTTTGGTGACCCATTTAAGAGGTAGCATACAAAGCTGTAATGATCCATTTATTGAAAAGTCACTTTCTTTGAATTTTATTAGCATCAGGTGACTTTGGGATGGCTTAAAACAATGGGTTGTTGAGTGTATTTGCACAACACTATATGATTAAGCACTAGGGGCCACACCCATGGTTAATCTGGATGTTTTTTTCTGCTACACAAATAAGCAGAAGGCAGAACTCCAGTTTCGGAGCTTATAGGTAAAGAAATAAATCATACTATGCTCTTGAAGTAAACAAAACAATGATAACTCATGCGACTTGTACAGTGTTTGGTGTGTCTGTGGATCATGTGCAAATGCCATTCAAGTGTCTGTACAAATGCTATTCACATGTCTGTACTGCACACTCTTTCAGGTTCATTGCCAACTAAGAACAGCACCAGGAAGATGGAAACCACAACAGTATCAGCTTTGTTTGTGGTTGGCTGAACTTGTTTACTTCAGAAAGCAGCTTTCTAGTTACTCTGAAACCAAAGCAGAGCCTCTATCTGGCTTCCCCTAAGTGGCCATGAGAGGCTGAGCATAAGACAAACCCAGCCCAGTGCAGAGAGTCCAGAATCAATTTAGGCTTACGCAGACAGAGCAAGGGGCATCATGACAGGGCTAAATCCACTCTTCATGTTGGGCTCCAGCCCTTGTTAACCAGGTCCAATGAGTGCTACCTTGTCCCAGTCTCATTAAATCCAGCTCTTTATCCACACAAGACATCAAAGGTAAGGAATGCATCTGAGTGCACATTGCTTGTCTACAAATATCTGTAGCCTTAAGTTTCTGTCCCTCCAGAAACCCTCAAATACCTGGTAGCTGCTTCCCAAATAATTGACTCAGAGGCTTAATAATATAGTAATTGCTGGGTCAGTAACTGAAGCATTTTACTATCTAGCTCTTAGTCTTAAATTAACCCATAATTGTATTTATGCTTAGCCATGTGGCTTGGTACCTTTTCTCAATGTAGCATTTTCACCTTGCTTCCACTGAGTCTGTCTGGCAACTGCTGCTCTGCTCTTCCTCTTCCCAGAATTCTCCTAGTTTGCTTGCCCTGCCTCTACCTCCTGCTTGGCTACTGTCCAATCAGCATTTTATTAAACCAATATGGGTAACAAATCTTTACAGTGTACAAGAGCAAATATCTGACAGTAAGGCAATTCTACAAAAATAGAAATTCTCATCTTGGGGTTCTGGAGATAGAAAGGTTGAAGGCCCACAGACTATCATCTAATGAGCACATTCTCATTCTTCTTGTATGCCTGATGAGAGATGACAGATAGATATGAGAGCAGGAACAGAAGAGGAATAAGAGAGGAGAGAAGACACAACAATGGGAGCCAAATTCTTTTATAAAGAACCCACTCCCAAGATAATCAGCCCCTGGGCTAATTGCATAGGGATCCCTGGGTGTCCATGCATAGGAACAGTCTTCCCTTTTCACAGCCCACAGGACATATCTTTGCCTTCATCATAGCATCACTGCTACAGTCTTCAATATCCTTGAATCGGAGCTCTAATCACACCTATGCTTTTCTCTGCAACCACTGTTATTTCAGATATGGAGCATCATCTTTAGAAAAAGCAGAGGCATGAAGATGGTCTCTGAGGAAAAATTTATCTTGTGATATTATTTATTCCTTCCATTATTGCACTGGACCAACTTTGCTAGACTTAGCAAAGTATCTTCCCAAAAAATAAACAGAAAATGATGGGACTACGTAGTCCTTGGGTATAGTGGGAATAATCCTGTGACCATGCTCCATCATGTGTTCAGTACTCAGAATTTAGTCACTTCTTAGCTTTATTCAGATGTAAAAATTTTGGCTCATGTCCCTTGAGTGGTGACATTTTGCTAACTCCATTAATTAGAAAGATATTCTCATAACGTTTAAGGGTTCCCAAGGATAGAACAAAAGAAAGTGAAATTAAGGTTCTGAGACTTGTATGGTGAAGGTGTATGTCCCAAAGCAACTGGCAGAGACTTTGTCAGGTTTGATTGCCCTGTGGGGATTAGCAAATTCGTACTGTGATTTTCTTGTCTCTGGTCATCATTCTGAGAGGCAAACTGGAACTGTAGGCTCTGGAGCTGTCCTGAGTGCAGGTAGATCAGCCTGTGCTTAGATGGGAAATTGTTTCCTGTTGACCTGCTGCTCACAAACCCCAATTTTCTTAGAATCTGGTGGTTCCTTCTTCTCTCAGCCTTTATTCACACTTTATTTGCACATCTTATACAAACCATTTAGAATCTGGGTGAAATCATACCCAGTATGACAAAAGACATGAAGCAATGTTAAGGAGAAAGAAAGAGTGTGTGTGCATGTGTTGTGCAGGTATGTTTGCACATGTGTGCACATGCAGGTCAGTGGTGATACCAGGTATCTTTGAACATTCTTTATCTAGTCTTTGAGAAGGGAATCTCTCATGGAACCTGTAGGTCACTGACTCAGCTTGGCTGACTGGCCAGCAAAGCCTCAAGGACCCTGCTTTTCTGCCTTCTCACTCCTGGAGTTTCAGAAGTGTATCATTGTGCTAGATATTTTATATGGGTGTTGCGAATATAAACTCAGCCCCATGCTTGTATAGCAAGCTTTTTTCAACTGATCCATTTTCTTAGACTTGAAAGAAATGTTTATTCATAACTATCATCATAAAAAGGAGTGTAACAGTCTACTCAGGACCATCTGTGGAGGGGCTGAGGTTGGCCATAGTAGAGAGACAAAAAGAAATTACAGACAAAGCTTTACTTTGATTTATGGGTCTGGTTTGAATAGTTTCAGGGGGCTTTTACTGTAGAGACTCTGGGTGATGCATGACATTGAAGTGACTGCAAGAAGTTGGATGTGGCCCAGAACACAGAAATGCTTAGAGTTCAACAAAGGAGATGGTGAATGCAGGCTCCCAGATCATCAGCAGATAAAAGATGCTACTGGGAGAGACATTTGCCATCTATAGGAATTTGAATTGGCCTTGCAACATGCAAGGCTTCAGACGTCAGAGACGTGGATGACATGAACTGCTTTGATGGTTCTGAAAATAAGGCATTAACTGGGGTTTGTGTCTAGAGATATTTATTTTAACAATTCCTACCAAACAACAGAAGTTCATCTTACTTAGCACACAGGATGTTCCTTCTGCCTGGGATTCACAACTTTAGAAATCCTAGTTACCTGTTGTGATGTCTGCCTCCTCTGGGACTGTGGATTCCTTCTTCTGAACTCACTCACTCAGCACCTTCTCAGTTACTGGCAGGATTGTTCTGTGTGCTGGTGTCTATGTCTTCTCAATACCCTCCACACCATCTGAATAAAATGTACATCTTACATATCACTCACGTTTGCAAAGCTAGTAGAGTGGGTGCATGGCTTCCACTACAAAATTTGATAAAAAGTGAAAGCATTATTAGATCTTTGAACTCTTTGCTGCTTCCAGGCTGAAGGAACTTTCAGGAATATTGTGTTCATGAATAAGAATAAAAATTATTGGGCATCAACTGGAGGTAATACATTCCTATTCATAATCATATCTATCTTCATAATGGTGATTATGTGATCATGACCTTTCTGTACCTTAGAGATACCCTAAAACTTTGGTCCTTGTGCAAAGAACATATATCAGGATAGGATCCCAGAACCTACCACATTACTTCCCAGCAGTGTTACATTAAGAGCCAATTCCCCATTTAGCTTCTCTCAGAATTGACTTTGCCCTGAACCTCCTTTCTCTTATAAAAACAGTCCCCCAAAGATTTGTCTATATCAACTCTATCTATGGAAGGAATTCCACTTATGTGCACTTAAGAACAACCAAGTGATTTGTAAGGTGGGACCATTATCTCTATGCTCCCATTGATAACTAAAGCATATGGCTGCTTAAGCTAAGGTATTCCCTTCAGTTTATTGCATTCATTACTTCTTCTCAGTTAGAATTCACCTGCTTCAATGTTAGCAGAAAGTGTGAATTGCATATTTCATATTTTACTTAGCAAGAGCTCACCATGAGTCACTCCCACCAGAGAAGGACAGTTGCAGAGGTCTTATTCAGTCTTAGAAATTATTCTTCTCAATGGAATGCCAAGAAGGATGTTAATTAATAAATGTTGATAGTCTATGTGCAGAGAGACAATTCTACCTATTTTTTCTAAGTTATTTTTAACTCACATTTATTGGTATGGTAGAAGTGTCTCTGTGTGTGTGTGTGTCTGTGTGTGTGTGTGTGTGTGTGTGTGTGTGTGTGTGTACATACAAGCTCACAGGGGTCTGTTCTCTCCTTCTACATGTGAGGCCTGTAGACTGAACTCAGGCCCTTAGGCTCAGAAGCAAGCATCTTTACCCCATCTTACCAAATTTTAAGTGATAAATAAAATATATGGCCCATAAAAAACATTTTTCAACATGCAATCTTTGACTCTAAATCATACCTTCTTTTTCCTTCAAGACCCTAGCAAATTTGCTTTCCCATTCGATCACAGGTGATAGCTGTATGGCCTGAGTTTTCAGTATTTATTATTTGAACATTTAACACCAGAATTTCTTAAAGTTTCAGGAGAAATTATTATTCAAAATTCACTTGGTGAACCCTCTTAGGATTAAGTCTCTAGGTAAACATCAAAGCAACAGAAATTCACATTATCATGCCATTCACAAGTCATTGGAAGAACTTGAGTTTGCTGGATGGAAGAGAAATGTAGATGGGAAGGGGGAGGAGAGGAGAGGGGTGTAGGAGTCATGACACCCTGGCAGGCAGTGCCACACACCCCTTCATTAGCATGAGCTACTCTAATGTCTCCAGACTCCTTTCCACAGAAGCCCTTCTCAAGAATGTTTCCCTGGAGCCTTGGCTGCGGGGTTATGTTACCATCAATCCCATATTCTCCAGTTTCCAGTTTTGTATGTTTTCTTCATGCTCAAGACCGGAGACAGGACTGGTGCCCTGGCTAAATTGCCCATGAAGAATCCTTTCCTGCACAAGCTGTAGTGAGTGCTACACTGTTGTGGAATAGAATATTTGTAAATATTCGTAAGGATGTGTTGCATTTGTTTATACTGCAATTGATTAACTGCGTAAAGATGTGTTATTGTTTCACCTTGCCTACCTAAGGTACCTGATTGGTCAAATAAAATGCTGAACAGCCAATATTTAAGCAGAGGAGAAATAAGTAGCACTTGTGGGTAGAAAGAAAAGGGGGGCCAGATAGCCTGTCAAGGACCAGCCAGCTAGATAAGGCAGAAGCAGGAAAGTAGAATGAAAAGTATATGCATGAGGTAAATGAGCCTCAGGGAAGTACATAGATTAATAGAAATGGGTTAATTTAAGTTAAAAAAAAAAAACAAGCTAGAAATGTGCCTAAGATAAGGCAAACACTCATAATTAATAAGTCTCCATGTCAGGATTTTGGGGGTTGGCAGTCCAAAAAAGTCTGCAACACTACACTTTGACTTGAAATTTTGTGAGGAGTGAAGTTTAGTTTTCTCACCCGTGGCACCACACTAAAACAAACGCAAACATCACATCAACTCTAACTGTAGATGGTTTAATCCCAGTACTGTGGAGGCTTAGGCATAGTGACCACCCTAAGGAGTCCACGGCTAGGATCAGCTACATGTGAGTGTGAAGCCAGACTGGGCTCCATAGTACATAGTGGGCCATGAAGTGAAGAGAAGGAAACAGACAAAAGAATGTGATGATAAAAATAAGAAAAATATTTTTATTTTATAAAAATTTTATTCTATTAAATAGTCTTACTTGGCAGCTGGTAACTGGTAATACTCCCTACTCTGGTCCCTTCCTCCAGTTTTGGATCTGATCTTCTTTGGTGCCTCTTCAAGAGCAATGCAGATGCCCATCATTGTCTTACCCTTGGCCCACACAGCTGATCAAACTATTTCCAAAAAAGCCATGTTCTCCAGGCTTGGTACTGCAGATCCTTACAACAATTAAAAAGCAGATCTGAGTGTGTGGACGTGTGCAGAGCACTGCCACAGGTGACGATGCTGAGCCACATGGAAAGCCCACTGATTGACATCTTTTTCCAGTTCCAGCATTTCCTAGCTGCAGAACATGGAGGACCTCATATACAATAGTCAACACAATTGTGGTCCATACAGAAGTTTCTCATTCAATGCCAGCAAATCACAATTGGATTCATAGCAGATGCTCAAAATTCAGTACCTCCAGCTTTCACTCTCTATCATGATAATGGGATGTCCACTTCTTATCACCCTAATTAGAAGAAAGAAACCAGCAAGGCCAGATGATCAGAAGGCCTGGGGTCAGAGAAAGCTCCTTGAGCTGAGACTGGTGTGTACAGAAAGCCTTGGGTGCATCTTGTCTTACAGTGACACCCACCTCTTCTTTCTTTAGCTAACTGGCATGATGAATCTCAGCGGAATCTTTAAAGTTCCCTCTGGGAAGCTGGAATGCCTTCTGTAATTTAGTTAAACAGCTTACCCAGCACTCATTGCTTCTGAAAGGAAAACAGATCCTCATGGGCATGCTAGCTACCTCCTGATGTTTGTCTGGGGCTCCTTGTGGTTCCGTGTTTGTCTCTGGTACCCAAACTACAGAAAAGGAACAATTAATGAACAGATTCTCATGCCATTGCTGCCACTCACCGTACTGTTCCTTTATTTACATAGCCAGAGCATCAATCCCCTAATATGCTTTGCAAGCTGTCACGACATGTGAAGCTAGTGATCTGCTCTATTTTGCTTACTAACATATTTTTGACATATTTTAGCTTTTGATGATAAGATTGCATCTTTGCCTGCTACCATCTGTCTCAACTCAATGGAGCTCAGCACTTAGGAAAACAGTAGGGTGTAGTATTTCTTATACACTTGAACTCTACCAGCAACATGCTATTTTGAGTCTTAACCAATATGTCATGCTTTTACACACAAATCCTGAAATGTCTGATAGCTTGAGAGATCTGCCAGAGAGGAGCATTATCTTCGAATCCAATTTGTATGAGACAAGAAATTCACTAATGGGGAGAAGTACATATTTAGCTTCTAAGTCGAGGTGTTCTTTTATGTAGTTTATAATCCTTTGACTCTGATTATCCATTATCAGTGTGATTAAGATCTTCTGTTGCCATACATCTTGCTTTTGGACTCTGCAGACTCCCAGCAGCTAGTGTGCTTGAGGTGCATTTTCCAAATACAAAATAGTCATCCACCAACATTTGGCAATAAGGCATTTTCTTTCATGCTATCTCTTCCTTGTTTCCATCTTTAGAGGAAATTATTGCAGATTTGACCCAAAAGATTAGCTTGGTCCATGTCGCTGCTGACAGCAGCCAGCCGATTGAGTAGCATGCAGAGGAACGTGACATTGTATTCTAACAATGTGTCGAGGGAAAGGCCGAAAACTTCACGGTCCTAACATGCATTTATTCAACACTGAGTTTAAATGAATTTATTATGCTCCTGGATTACACCCCATAGGCCAAGAAGCTGTCAACTATTGACATTTTCTTTTCTCTCCATGTTCTGAGTTGAGTGTAAATATATTTGTCATGGGAATATACTGTGTGCTCTGTTCGGTATAGGCTCATTTCATCAGGAGGAAAGCTCTTATTATCTGCAATCACAGTCAACATCTTTGTTGCTTTGAGGAAGAAAGGGGCTCACCTAACACTTGGATTTACATATGTATCCAGCACTTTTTCAGATTCAGTTTTGAATGCTGTTTTAATCTTTGTGCTGGATACTGAATGTGGGCAGCCTGAGCCTATGTACCACAATGGGAACTGGTGATAGAACAGTGCTCGGTCTTGCCATAGGCCACATCTAGTTTATTTTCTGCTCTACAGCTGGCTTCTGACCTTGGAAGGGTCTCTGCAGAATATAGGTACTAAATTCATTGGATGAAATCACTAGTGTCCAGTGGACCAAAGATGGAGGCATTCTGGAAATGCTGCTCTATGACCTTGGGCTAATTATCTGCTGACTCAGAAGCCTTCCTCAAAGGGTTAAAAGGTCAGAAGTAGAGCCACAGAAAAAGTCAGAGACTGAGTTTCCAGGTACCTGTCCTTCGGATCCCTGAATTAACATAGCTCAACTTAATAATTTTTGAACTTGAAGCTGATACAAAAATGATATGCAAATTTTGAACTTTAGTCTACTCCATAACTATTGAAATGTGTTCTGATTCATGTATCTCATGGTGCTCAGCAGAGGACCTAGTCATGGCTATGTGATTCCTAGAGTAAAAATACTTATTTTTTATTTATAATCACTTGTCAGCATATAAAACAACTGTAAGTCAAGGAGCTTCTATAGCTGTGTGTTTCTGTCTTTGGTACTTGGTGGGGTGGAACAGAGATAACTATCTCTACATCAGTTGTATCAGGTGTATGCTGAACAGTAGTAAACTGAAAATAATAGCTAAGCTATGAATTCATCAATAAATGTTTTATTGAACTTGAATGAGATGGAAACACCAATAGTGGGCTAAAACACACCGAGAGAAGGTTGAAATGTAGTTGAGCTGGTAGAATGTCTACCTAGTGTGCACAGGCTCTGATTTTGAATTTCAGCACCACACAGAAGAGTCACAGCACACTTGTGATTTCAGGAGGCAGAACATCAGAAGGTCAAAGTCATCCTCAAGTATGTATCAAGTTCCAGAGCGGTCTGGGGTACCTGAGATCCTGCTGATCAAACCAAGCAATCATACAAACAAAAGTGAGAGGAGGGGACACACACAGACAGATCCCCTTCATCGCTGAGACTGAAACGATTCAGGAAGGAAGACAAAGCTTGATTTCTAGTTTCCAAGGAAGCCGGGAACTGCCAAGACAGATTTTAAGAACAATCAGCATTTGGAGAAGTGAATTAACAAAGCAACTAAGCAGGGTCTTCCTGGCGGAGGAGAGAGTTAACATGGGTCCAGAAAACCAGAGCAAACTGAGGGAAGGGGAGGGTGAAGAAAGCCTGCAAAGAGCGGGAGTGGGTCAGTGGGAATCCTGAGAAGAGGAAAGCAGGGCCAGCTCACTCCGCAAGGACATGAAGCAGATGGAAGCCGGGAAAGCTGAGCAGAGGAAATGTGCTGGACTGAAGGAGAAATATGCCCCACAGAGCAGCAGTGTGGACACTTGGTTCCCAGCTGGTCCTCCTGGCTGGATTGGTTGGAGGAAGTATGTCACTGAGGCATGGATGTTGAGAGTTCATAGGCAAGCCTCACTTCCAGTTTGCTCTCTCTGTTTCATGCTGTGGTTAGAGATGTGATCTCTTTCCTGTTCTGGTTGCCTGTTGCCAGCCAAATATGGCTTTTTACTTTATATTTAAGCAGGTAAAATAATATTACCTGTCATAGTTTTTCCAGGTTTATGTCTATATGTCTGTAGCCATAATTTTAGGGGAGTCTTGCCCATTCAAACCTGATCCTCTCCAATATTAGGAACTCTTCCTCTGGTATGGTAAGCCAAATAAACTCTTCCTTTTGAACATTGCCTTGGCCATGGTATTTTACTACAGTGACAGAAAAGTAACCTAGCCAGTAAGTTAAGATAGCAAGTCAAAGGAACATTCGACTTCTTTTGGAAGGAAAGATATTACTCGTGGTTCTCATAGGAATGTGTATTTAGCAAATATCACACATGGGGCATGGAGGCTGAGAAGGACTGCAGGTTCAGTGCAGATCAGGCATGGGAGAGAGGCCGAAGAAAGGAAATTTCTAGTACATACCACAACTGCTTTATTAGACTGAGCAACTAGTGTTTCAGGTATTTCTAGCCATTGGTAAAAGACTGGGGAAAAATCCTACAATATTTTGCAAGTTAACCCATCCTTAAATTAAAGACAGCAGAAGTCATGCCAGAAAGAGAAGTGTTGCTGGTGGACATAACTGCTAAGTAGCAGGGAAAGTTTGAGTTTGATCTTTTCCTTTTCATTATATTACTTTTGGAGCCACAGGCACTTGCTGAATGAGAAAATTATGTAAAATGCACTGTATGCAGATTAACATGATGGCCATATATAGAATGGAATACAGGAAGGCCAGAAGCTAGAAAATGGAGGGGTAATGGATATAAAAGGATCTACATAAGGTGTATCAAGCAAGGGTGTAGGAGCCAAGGCAGGAGGAGAAGAAGGATCAACTGATAAACAAAACAACCAAGAATGACTGGCTGCTGAGGCCATTACAGGTGACCTTGGGAAACACATTTTCAGTAGAAGGATATTGATGGACTGAAGGACATTAGCCTTCAGGAGAGGCAGCAGCCAGGAGCTGCAGGATGTGGAAACAGACCACAAACTGCGCAATCTGGACAGAAATCAAGAAAAAAAGTCCTGGGAGGATGTTCCAAGGTGTGTGTGTGAGTGTGTAAATGAGTATATATTAAATACAGAATGAAAGCTCAAGACATAAGGAAGATATTGAGACAAAGGTGAGCTAAATGAAGAGGCCTTTCATAAACTAAAGGGTAGGAACTGACCAACAGGATTCTGTGTGGTTCCATATAGGTGATGAACATGAACATATTTTAACAACTGAGAACTTGAAATATGCTCAAGAGCAAGGAAATAAATTTTAAAACTCAACTGAAATTAATTTATGTAGTCATTGTGTTTAATCTTTCTCTAAACTTTCTTATGTGTATGTGTGCAAATATGTTCATGTATACAGGAACCCAGGGGTCAGGCATTGCTCCTCGGTGCCATGCACCTGATTTTTTAAAAAGGCATCTTCCTCTGGCCTTGAAGTTACCAAGTAGGTAAGCTATCTAGCAGAGATCTTAGGGGTTTCTCCTGTCTCCACTTTTGCAGCATTAGCGTCACAAGTGTGTGCTATTAGATGTGGCTTCTTTACTTCGGTTCTGGAGATCAAATTTAAGTCTATGTGCCTGCAAGGTGAGCACTTTATCAAGTGAGCTGTCTCCTCATAATTCCATGATGCTTAAATAAGTCTGAAGGCTCCCACCTCTGACAGGATGAACAGAATGTGACTCTTAGAAAATCCTAAGCTTGGCCTTCTGAGGGAGGGGACACCATTCTTCTTCTGATTTTGGAAAGGGCAGCAGAAGTCAGTGATACTTCATTGGCAGGGGAGGATGACAGCCAGATAAGCTTGCTAGGTGACCTTGACTTCCACTGCTTGCATCTTGGCGCTAGTCGCACTATTAGATCATTAGTTCTGGAGAGCTTACCTGAGTTATGATACATCTGAAATTCACATTCCCCATGAAGATGGCATGGTATACAGGTGCCAGATGAGGTGAAGAATTGCTGGCTTTCCTACGCACTGTGCACAGCACACTCACCTCAGCCTGTGGCGGCTCTTGATCAAAGTGCTGCTTGATAACATAACAGAGATACACAGGTGTCCATGGTAAGTACCTTGAGATGAAAACCATTTCCAATAGGTTTTCATCTTTTCAGGTTACTAAGGGAAGAGACATTGTCTGTTGGTTTCCGAGCCCCCAATCTGATTGAATCTGCACATTTCAGAGCCAAGACTTGGCTACGACCTTCAGAGAGATTTCACATAAACTTCCTAGAGGTTTTCTTGGTGTATTTCCCATCTAGAGGAATGGGTATGTGCCCTACTCTGTACATCACAGGTGATTAAAGACAAGAGTTCCACATCAACATTCATAGGTTCCCAGAGTTGGCTTGCCCACCATCCTGTTATTTCACTGGTGTGCCCTTTCTGAGATGGTAGCCTGTGTTGCTTGGGCTGTTTTTCATGGCTTCCACAGCTGGGAATTCAAGATGCTATACTTAGGCAGAAGTCCATGAAGGAATTAATTGATATGAGCCAGAAGTTGATTGCCATTTAAGTATTCAGCCTCCATCATTGCCAAGTTTCTCTCTTTGCAGAAAGAACTGAGCTTGCCTGCAAACTGGCTCATTCAGGATGTGAGCACAAGATGGAATACAACCTTTAATATGCTGCAACACCTGCTTGGAAATAAAGGGGCTCTGTGTTTTTCCCCCAAAGGAGTTGACAGCTGACTTCATTACCGAGGAATCTGGAGAGGTGGTCGGGCTCCTGCCTCTAAGGCTCTCACCCAGATATACAGTGCTTACCAGACCTGAGCTTTGGACTCTGCCAGAGACTCCTGCTGGGTCCTTTTCATCCAGGCTCATCCCTCTTCCTTGAACTCATACTTTTAGTGCTTTTAGTGGAGACTTCCTCCTGGAGAAGGAGGAGGGAAAAGCTGGAGGCTGCGGCTGCTGACTGGAGAAGGGCTTGCAGGTGTTCTCTGATGGGATCTGGATTTCTAAACTTCCTTTCTCAAGGGTTCTGCTATGCTGTGCCCAACAGGCATTAACAGACATAGACAAGGCTACTGAGCTCTATGGAGCAGAAGTTGAGGGGTCCCTGGATTCCTTGGTCAAGTTTTGAAACAGACACAGAACTGCTTTGACTGTGTCATGGCAGTCTATCTGGGCTGACTTCCTGCTTATATTTACCAATTATCAAGATAGAATTTCTACCCTATCACCATTTGTATGATTTCTGAAGATTAATAAATTGGCCTTAAATGTCAGTATAGAAGACAGCATATCTGACTTGCATCAGAGAATATTAATTTCTGTTATTACTGTTCATCACTTAAAATTTCACTTTCCAGGGATAGAGGCAAGCTAGACAGAACACACATTTGGTGCAATAATACTTAACCATATGTATGATAAAGATGAAGGTCACATAGAAATTTCAAATCTACACATATTAATTAAAACAGCACAATGTGAATCTTAGTATGTAAAACTAATATTATCATCTAAAAAGAGATTTTAGAAAAGTTAGTCAGTAGCAGAGGTCAAAGTTGGCAACCTGGCCTATAATATATCTCATATACAGTGGTGATTAATAGAGCTTAAACTACAAAAGCAAAATCGATTGCCAGCATTTGGAGATTGGAATAGAGCATATAACCGCCCCCTGACACCCCAGGCTGTTGATGACTCCGAGACATGAGCTATCTGGCACCCAGAGTCCCTCTCTCTAAGTTGGACAGGACTCTTCAAGCTGTCAGAGATCTCATGGGACAAGATCTCCCTGGCCAAATTAGTAATCTCTGGACCAATATAAGATGATGACCTCCTGGGTCCTTTCTCCCCTTTATCCTGTTTATACTTACTACATCATCTAATTACTACACTGCTTTATAATTAAAATTATTATTAAGATGCCAGTTGTAAAAAGTGGCACCAAGGGAAGGGGACCTAAGCCCCATTCCACTTCTCTACTGAAGGCCATTGACACAATTCTAGTCGGGATAAGTAGGCACATCCCTGGCTTCTCATATATGCAGCAGTCTTTTTCCACACAAATGGTCACAAACTGGGCCTTTATATTGGCCACCTACCCAGACATAAGACCTTTGAAAAATCTCTTTTGGAATTAAGTACTAGGAAAACATTTTCTTCTGAGAAAGTGATATATTCCTCCCTTTTACTGCTGGGAAGCTCCAAGTCAATGCTAAATAAAATGCCCTCAAAAGCAAAATCAAAGTATAAACAGGGCAACTACTTTTGTCCATATTCTCTTCTCAGATTTCACATAATGTTAGCTCTTACAGTTTGAGTATGCAACGTCCCACACAGGCTCAAGATCTGAGTGCTTGATGCTTGATTCTTAGCTGATAGTGCTGATTCACAAGGCTCTGGAAACTCTGGAAGGAGGACTACGTTGAGGAGACAGGTTCTTGGAAGCATATCATATTATCCCTGGCCACCTCTTATCTTGTTGGTCAGGAAGTATACAGCTCTCCTACTCACTCCAGCCACAATAATACCCTATCTAAGCATATGAAACCAAATGAACACGGATCAAGTCCTTTGAAATCATGAGTTCTAATCTACAGTTCCTCTCTAAGGTCTTTATACTAGGTATTTGATCACAGTTACACAAAAATAAATGCACACACTGGGTATTTTATTATTATTATTTTTAAGTTGCATTTCAGCCTTAGGTTATGAGGGAGAATATATAGATGATAACTTATCAAAGCTGTCTGGGTACTGTTTAGCATTTATCATCCAAAGGCTGAATGATTATAAGGAAAAAGAGCCTATTAGCTGGAAAGTATGTAATAGTCTTTGGAAGATCAACCAATTAATGTGGCATGAGCAAGGGTCAAGTCTTCTGGCTTCCCAGCTTTGTTTCAGAGGAGGCAGCCACACCACATGGCCAGCCATGTGCACTGCCAGAATGGACAGTTCTGTCTCTCTTGCCTCCTGAGAGTCCCAGCCCTGGTGTTTGCCACAAACCTAAGAGGTCTCTGTGAGACAACAATATTAAGAGCAATTTAGGTTTAATTCCGAGATAACAAATCAGTTGCTTTCCATAAACCAACAGCCTCCTTTCAGAAAAATATAACCCTCATTAACAACCAAAAACTTCAAAGCTTTTAAAAATCATTATTAAGTGAGACTATTTCATCTTAAATGCAAAATCCTGAATGAAACAGAGATCTTAATTTTTAAAAATTATAGCTGAGTATTTTAATTATGGATGTACTTGTATATTCTAAGCATACTTCATTATTTATGTAGCCAGTGAAAAAGCTTTTTAATTAAATAGCATGCTGGCAATCCATTGTGAAATGTATAGGTGTTGGTTTCCCTTGCACTAAAAAGCTAAGCATATACACATGAAACATTATGGCAGGTGCGCATACTTTAATCATTATAAAATACTTGTTTGTGAATGATATTAAAATTTCTCAAAAGTTTTCTTTTATTGGAAACACAATAAATAATATCATGTGCTTGGTTACTCACACTTCATTCATTCCACGACTTGTAAATGAGGTAGGGTAGTAGTTTTCCAAGTGTGGTCTGCAACCAGCATAACCAAGAAATTCTTAGAAAAACACAAATTTGAGCCCAGCAGAATCAAAACCTTGGGGGTCTGATCCAGGATGTTATGATGCTGGAAGCAAGCCCTGCAAGGGAATGCTAAGGAGGCCAAGGTCTGCGAACCATGCAGCAAAGACTGCCTGTGGTGCTGGAGATATAGCTTTCATAGGCAGGTCCACTGGCGACACAGGGTTAAGTCCATTTGTCCAGGTTGCACTTCCCTTATCCTGAAGTGTTATGAAGATTTTGCTATATGCTTGAGATCTTCAGAGTTTAGAATATGTCACAGGACTCAGAATGTGGTAACCATTCTAAGCATGATTCCATGAATGTGGTCCATGAGTATCATAATTTGTACTATTCAGACTAATGATGTCTATCAAGGTCCAGTGCACACAGTGCTCTTCTCCTCCTCCTTATAAACCTTGCACAAAAGCTCTGAAATCTGGAGTTTTTATTTTATTTTTTCAGTATTGTGTGGTAGGCTATGGAGGCAGACCTCTTGGAAAGCCATCCTATGCCTGTCAAAAGGCTGATGACCAAGTTTCATTACCTTTCCTGGCCGGG
Organism: Sigmodon hispidus; assembly: GCA_004025045.1. NCBI lineage: Eukaryota > Metazoa > Chordata > Mammalia > Rodentia > Cricetidae > Sigmodon > Sigmodon hispidus. The sequence continues at coordinate 30,774 of PVIH01011396.1, forward strand.
TGATCCCAGACCAGGAGATGAAACCATTTGGAGAAGATTCCACTGGGAGTCGGCGCCAGCGCCAGAACTAACAGCCCTCTGACTTGCTGCTCTGCACTTTGTCTTCTGAACAATGCTGCTCCTTAAGTACACATAAGCCAAACAGCCGCACAAATTGCAGCCATCCACCACGAGTTCAGATTTGCACAGCATGACACGAATTGGGCTGCAAATTATGCAGAAAACAGCCATCACATCCATCTGTGATGTCAGAATCCTCAAGTGCAATGTGACCTGGTAGAATCTAAGACAATTCAAGTAGACTGGGTCTGATTCCTTCCCATGCAGCATGATGAATCTCCTCCCAGATGCATTTGGCCCAGTGTGCAAAGGTTAAATATGATTGAGGCTATGCCTGGGATCTGCTCAGGAGCAGATTTCATATCCAAGGGTGCAGGAATTAGATTTCTTTTCCGTTCCATTTTTTTAAATGATAAGAATAACTAGAAAAAGAAAACACACAAATATACTCATAGATGATGGTAAACTGAATTTATTTCCTCTTGGAAAACAATTCCAGTAATCTCCAGGTTCAGACCGCAGAGTAAACATTGAGAACAATAACATATAGGTTAGTTCAACCGATTCAAGAATTTGGCTGTGTGAAATCATTAAGGAACACTCAAAGGTTCAAATGTAGCCAGGAAAAAAACAAAAACCAAAAAACTTTGACAGTCTACATAACAACTATTGCATATATGGCGAGGCTACCTGTCACACTGCAAGGCTTACAAATATATATACGGGCCGTATCCAGATGTGGGGTTCTGTTCTGTGAGAATGTCTCTTCATGGTTCACGAGAATCTCCAGCAATAAAAAATAGTCTTGGATTTTAACTGTTGATATACCAAAAGAGAAATTCTAGGCTTAAGTGTAAATAAAAGGAAGTCCAACCAGAGTCACAAGATAACAGTTTAAGTTCTGTCTTCCTTGAACACATTCCTCTTAAGCCATTTTATTTTGTTCACTTTCAAAATCTTGCCTGAATAGGGCCCAAGTCCACTTGTCTTTAAAAGACCATTTTAGCATCGACGACATAATACATGTGCAACACTTTATATACAGGGGTCTATCTGGTGCTCAAAAGTTCCAACACATGAACATCCAACAGTTTTGATAATACAAGTTGTATGATACAATACAATGCTTCTGAAGAATATACATTAACAATGTAAATTTCGTGCAAAGAGTAAAACATGTTCCCTTTTGTGCCACAAAACTCCTTGTCCTTGAGAGGCTGTACTTGAACTAACTGCTGTGTTGGGTCATCGTATGATTCTGTAGAAAAAAAGAGAGAGAGAAAGCTTCAGTAATATTCTTCCTGCTATCGGAGTGAGTAGAGTTAAGTGCTGGTAGGTACCCAATGACGTGAATGTTTCTGCACAGGGATGGATGGTTGCACTGATTTTATACCGGGCCAGGGAAGTTCAAATAGGCTGAACTGTCTGGATGGAGTACAGGTGTACTAATGCTGTTACCTCCACAGAATAGAGGTGTTGGTAGTTCCTTACCTTTTCTCTGTCTGCTATGCCTCCCCCAAATTCCTTCCCACTCTGTCCCTCCTTTACTGATCAAAACACAACCCTTGCTCCAGTAACCAGGGCACCACTGTTATAACAGTTTCTTGACCTTTGTATCATTCCCACTTTTTGAAACATGCTTTGCTCTAATATCTCTTAAATGGTGAATGTTGAGTTGACAACCAAAGCTCTATACATCTTTAAATGTAGATATTGAAGAACAGAACTACCCTGCTGGTGACAAATGGTCAGAAAGTACCTCCAGCACTCTGGGGAAGGTGGGGCTGGACCAGTGGTCATGCTGTGGCTCTACAGGAGATCCCAGCAGCCTGCTTTAACTCTCCTGCTCTGGGTGTTAGTGTTTCTCCCAAGGCTCCTGGAAGCATTAGAGTTTGGAACTCCTCACCCAGGCATACTAGTATGTCCTTTTCTGATTAGATAAATTCTTTCCAAATTGTGAGGGGCAATTGGGACACCTGTCCAACTGAGGCCCAATATTTAGGGTTGGAGAAGCCAAAGTGTATGGGTGCTCTCTAGCTCCAAGTATGGTGCTCAGGAGGGTCTAGATTTCTACAGAGGCCTGGTCACAGGTGTCCAGGTTTTCAATGAAGATTGAACCCTGGAGGTGGCCTGAGAGCTCTCTCTGACTTCCCAATATCATTCACACTCCACTCACTCCTGATCAGAACTCTGAGGCCTTGCTCAGTATATGACTACTTCATGCTTACCCAACTTTCAGCACATTTTCTTCCCCTGACTTTCCAAAGCCCTCTGTCCTGGTTATGTTGCATGCATCTTTAGAGACTTGCTCTGTGGCCTTATGCTGGTGATTCTGATGTACCTTGATGAGAACCTGTGGACTATGTTATCAATATCTAACACAGCTCATAGCAATAAGTAGAGAGGACCTGACCAACTAGATGTGGGATATGTAAAGAAGCATGCATGCTTCCCACCTTGAGCTCATCCAATGTTCTCGTGGTCTAAAGAAGAAAGGTACATGTACACATGACAGTTCAGTGATATGACCAAGAACAATGAGAAGGAACACAGAAATGCCTTAAATTTTCTTCAGTCTGCCTTATTGCCAGGAAATGTTTTGCAGCAGCTGGGAAGGTAAGCTAATGTTTTTGTTGAGGCTGAAAATTTAGACTACAGGAGGATACTTCAGGCTGAGGGATAGGCTAGGGTGAAACAATAAAACAAGTGTGTGTGTGTGTGTGTGTGTGTGTGTGTGTGTGTGTGTGTTTGTTTGTTCTGATTGGCTAAGATTTTCTAGAGGATTCTGAAGCTACAGTACTGTATATAAATAAATATGAAGGGCAGTTTTGGCAATGTTATGAGGAATTTTTAAACATCACTAAGATGTTCAGATTTGGTCTTAGAGGTAAAGAACTGCTAAGATAGGAGCTGAGGCAGAGTACTCTGTAAGATCTTTGCTGCCTTTACCCTTCCTGACGACGGCTAGCCAGCCACTTGTTCAGAGGTATAGGCTGCATGGCCAAGGGGTAGGTAGCTGATCTTTTCTGACAGGAGCTGGTACTCCAGTGAGGGAGTAGGGAGCCATGGGAGGGGCCTAGCTCCCCTTCCTTGTCTCAGATACAGCTTTTTGTTGATGGAAATGGACACAGAAATAGGTCCCTTTCCACAATGACAATTACTGTGTGGTGGACAATCATGACTGGGGAAGGAGACTCTCCATAGCCCGCAATGGGCTGGAGCTCAGACTACAAAACCTGGAGAAATGTATCACCAGTGGCCAGGCAGCTCTGTTTCATTCTGCCCTTATGTAAAACATCCCTGCTCTGTTCTCTACAAAAGGATGGCTTTCTCTCTAGTAGTACTGGCCTCAGAGTGCATTTAAGAGTAAACTATTTTTATGCCAACTCCTTTGTCTGGGTATTGATTTTGAATATGTCTGGGAGGTGTTTTTCTGAAGGCATATTAAAAATACTGATGGGACCAAAAAGCTTTTCTATTTTCTCAGAGAACAACACAGCTAAGATCAGAGATTTATAAGTATTAAAAAGTTGAAACCTTAAACTATACTGCTTCTGTTATCTCAGTGTCAACCATGGATTCATAGACAGGTCTGAACCAAAAGCAGAACAAGAAAACTTACAAGGAATTGGGAAATGAAGTAAACACAGGAAACCAGGTCACCAAGGCTACTGCTGGGGCGCTGATGGCTGCCTGTTAGTGCTTTGTTTTCTTCTGCAAATAGTGCTTAAAAAGGAAATAAATGGTCTTATCTATATCATTTTACTTTTAACTTTCCTCATGTGGCTCAAAATCGCCCATCTTGAGTTTATCTTGTTTCCTTACAACAGACACAGGTACAGATCTAGTTTTTAAACAATCACACTAAATATTTATACATATTTTTATATATGTAGATATATTTTAATCACATTATTGGAAAAGGATGAAGTTATTGATACCAAGAACTTATGCTATGAAGGTTGGAAGAAGCAGATAAAACAATTTCATAAAGGGGGCAAAAGCTGGATTGGGAACAACAAGTTTACACCATGTAAAGATCAGTGCATATGTTGTCTCAACAGAAAGGTGATGACAGGAAACGTTAGGCTCTACTGTGTGGAGACCCTGCACATGAAGATCCTTCATCTTCACATTGCTGAGATAAAGTGCCTGACAAGTCACTCAAACAAAAAAGGGAAGGTTTATTTTGTCTCACAGTCTATGAATACAGACTTGTCAGTCGTGGCAGCTGGGATGTGAGGTGTCTGGTTACATTGTATTCATTGTTAGGAGGCAGAAAGCAACAAATACTTGTGTCTAGTTTGCTTTCTCATTTTGATCCACCCAGGACCTCAGCTCGTGAAATGGTGCTGCCAACAGTTAATGTGGGTCTTCTAGCCTTACCTAACCTGATCTCAATAATACCTAGAAGCATGCACAGAAGCTAACCTAATCTAGATAATCCTTGGCAGATATGCCCAGGCAATTGCCTCCTAGGAGACTCTAGATCCTGTTGAGTTGACAATCAATATATACCATCACCCTCATTTCCCCTTCTTTGGCTACAGCTCAATTAAGAGTCTCTTTCCGTCTTGGCTGCTCTCCCCACCCCCAGCAATTCTCATGGTGGGAAGGAGGTATATCTCCAGAGGACCATGGGAAATGGGCATATTTTTGTTGGGGTGGGTGAAGAAAAGTTCAGATGCTTCTGATAACCTTCTCAAGAAATTTCTTTTGAGTGTCTCTGGGTTGTTTCTGCTTCCTGTACATGTGCCCTATTCCAAGTCCACTGAAATGGCCTGATGTAGAAGGATGGATGGTGTGCCTGAACCACACATTCATTCGATTGCCTTGTAGGTGTGGGTGAGAAAAGACACAAAGTCACAGTCTCCAGATGGAGTGTTCAGATGTTCTCTGGACAGGAAACAAGTCTTTCCACGGGAGTGCTCAGTGATTTTCGTGTTTTTAAGAAATCATAGACATCATTTGCTGGGAAAGGCTGCCAAGAAGTAAGTGGAAAGATAGGATGTAGACAGTAGAAGTGGGGAGCGGAAAGGATGCAGCATGGCTCTCTGTTGCCCTGGCAGTGGACCACAGGACAGAGCCTGTACTCAGAGACCAAGGACATGGATGCTAAGGAGAAGGTAGAAAGCACCATTGCCAGTCTCCTCAGCAACACCTCTCATGCAGCATTTTGAGCTCTTTAGGTCTGAGGGAAACCACTTCACTAGAACAAAGCAGTGGGTAATCTCACCAATTTTACACAGCAATTCACAGTCCCCAAAGCACTTTAATGCAATGACAGGTTATGAGAAAAAATATCTGTTCCAATGAAGGCAAAGTGTTTTACATAATCGAGAGGAACATCAGAGTAACATTGGTGGAGGTGGGGGGCGATGACAGAAAAGGAAGTGGAGTAGAAGAAAACTTGTGCAATCCCACAGAGAGCCATATTCTACTCTGCAAAAAGCCATCTCCTGGAGACCCCATGTCTAAGTAACTGAAAATTGAAAACCATTAATCCCAGTTATGAACAGTTGTTTTACACGAGGGGGGTTTGTGTTAAAAAAAAAATCAAGCCTACAACATACCTTAAAGCCTCAGAGAAAATCTATGTGGGCCGCTAAGCTGTAGGAGCAGCAAGCTTCAAGCACCCTCGCCTCACGTAAGGCCTGGTTGGGAAGGAGTGTGTGCCTGCATTCTTTCTTTCCTCCCCCCGTAAATGTAAAATTAAACCTAGAAGCTAAAAAACAGATGAGGGCCTTAAAAATCCTCTCCCAACACTATGTATTTCTTTTTAAATGTGAGATGCCTTCCATTTTACAAGACTGGATTTCTCATTTTAGGCTTGGCACTCTAACAAATGATTAATTCAGCCTGGTCTTTCGAAGGGTTGACCACATTTGCTGGTCAAACGTTTTAATCCTATTTTAAATGCACTCCAAGGAAAATATTTTTTAAAATAAAAATAAAAATCCATGACCCTCTGAAACTGTTCATCTTGCAATTTTGAGGTGATTCCATTTTCCTTCAATCTTGATGGGAACTTGAATTTCTACACCTAGAACCATAATAGAAGTTAAGCTTTAAGGGGAGTGCTACTTTCTCAGGATTAAAACATTACATTTCCATCCCCAAAGTGGTGCCCACACACTGTCTGAACTTTTGCAATTTTGGCAAACAGGGCACCTCTGGCCTGGGCTTTGTCAACACCACTGAAATGTTAAGTGGCAAGAGCAATCAAGGCAGTATTGAGACAGAGACTGTGTAAGAAACAAAACTGTTCATTCAAAGATGGAAATCCTTTTTTTTTTTTTCCTTTAAAGCATGACTTGTCTATTTATAGCTGCTTCTGCCAAAACAAATATAGACAAGCTCTAGGAAGCTGGAGAGAATCAGCATGCTCTTCTGAAAGAGATTGAAGAGGAAGGAAGAATATGAAAAGGAGGAGCCATCCACTACCCACTACGCTCTCATCTCAGTTTACACTGTGGATGGACTCAGGTTAAATGAGATGCTACCTGATAAGGTGGGGTTCAAAACAAAGCAGGAACACACACACACACACACACACACACACACACACACACACACACACACACACAGACAGAGAAATATGAAGATTAAGTGTGGCCGTGTCTTTCAACAGATGGTGACAATGCTGTGGCAACTTGTTGGTTATTTCCTTTAGTTGAACACAAACATCCGCCATCAATCTCCCCTGATTAACTAATTATACCCCCCTTCCTTCTATCACTCGGGTTGGATGCTTATCTGTAAACACAGAAGCTAATCAGTATGCGCTCATTCTTCTCAGAAGCACATTCCAGCTCACACTCAGTTGTGAGCTTTCTTTTCAGGCTGTAAACTGAATTCTACATCACTGTCCACCTTTAAGCACCCCTGCTTTTTCATTATTTATTTATTTATTTTTAAACAAAAGCAATTGGTTTCCAGCAGTCTGGATAATAAGTCTTTTTGACCTGCCTTCTTCTTTGACCCAGAAGGTCACCCCTGTGCTCCGGCACAGAGCTGACTTAAGAAATATCTCCACGTCGTACATTTCATCTCCTGCCCACTCAAAATAGAGCTTCCTTTAAATGTGTCTGTATGGGGTCCCTGAAGGCCAAAGAGGCTTCCCTGTAGTGGGCAATGGAGGGACAGAAGCTTCTGCCTTTATTAATGAATGCAGGCCATTATGAGTCTGGCTGGCTCCTTCCCTGTTCCCAGAAGCATATACTGTACGTGACTTAAAATGCTAGAATATTGACACAAAGCAAGCTGGGCACCTCTAAGGAAAATTACTCCTTGGATATAATGTAGGCTCGTAACAGCTATTAGAGTACAAAATCAAACCCTTTGGGATCAGACTGACATATACTGCATTCTACCTAGTCCTCCAACATTAGAAGAATTTCTTTCTGAAGGCATTCCAAGGACAGCATTAAACTGACTTTTGTACCAGTCTGCAACAGCTTTTTGGCTTAGAGCTTTTAGTACTAAATCTCTGGTTCAGATCAATATAAGTACTATATCTTTTACATTAATCAATACATTTGGTTCAATACATGTTCTATTAAATTATACTTTCTAATCAAGAGTTTTACATTTTTACTCTCTCTCTTTTTCATTCCAAACTTCTTCTCTGCTAGTAAAATAGTTTTGAAGGTGTATACAGGGAGTGATGGCAGGATGCTGGTCTATTGACCCTGGATGACGGAGAAAAAAAAAAGTCACAAGGGCAAAGGGGGGACTCCAGCATTTTAATAAGGTCAACCAGAGAGGAATGTTAATAAAGAAATGCTTTCAGAGTCCACACAATCAGAGTTGTCATACCTTCAAATCTGAATGAATAGAATCCCCATAGTTCTGGGACTAGCAACAAGACTGGTCTAAGAATTGCACCAGGACCAGAACCCACTAACATTCCATTCATGCTCATGACAACATAGTCATTAAACATTTCCTGTCACAAGAAATTTTGCACAATTGGATTTTCATAGACTCTACCTGAGAAACATTAAGAACATGTTTGTGAACATATATACACTTTTATGAGATAAGTTCAATGATGTTCTTTTATACAATGTCTTATTGTCCCTTACTGATTTGATGGCCAAAAAGAAAGTAAACATTACAATCAATCTACATATATGGTAAATTTCTTATGCTCAGGAAAGTTGACTATAATTGAAAATTTTACTATAAACTCTTCTACCGTAGCACAGAGGTGGCATTTCTGAGCCCACCTACCATGAACCGTGTCCACTCCCTCTTTAATCCCACAAACTTTTACATTGCTGATCATGTTTGCAGTTACAAAATTTCCCACTTCATTTTTTTCATATGGCACTGCCATCATCATGAACCAGCAGGGACACTGATGCATTTCCTTCTGACATATAACAGTTTACATGGGCTTGGGCTGACATCTCAGAGAACTTTCTGGCTGAAATGGCATCACTAGAAAAATACATGCCCTAATAGATAGAAAAGGAAAGCCACACTAGAGTTTGTTCCCAAACATGGGGAGAATTGTTTTTATAAACTTTGGACTTTAGGCAAGTTTTTCAAACAATTTCAGCATTAAAGTTTCTATCCTATTTTTCACAGAAAAGGGGCTAGCATTCTGGGAAAATGCCCTGAGGGACACAGTGCTGGTTCTTCTTTGGATGTTAGGGTTAATGTGCATGCAAAATATGAGCTGTGCTGATACTGATTCTATAACATACGAGAAAAGGCAAGTTCAGGAGCTGACACCTCTAGTGTGACCAGGAAGCCAAAATAAAATGTTGGAAGTGACATAGTTTGTACACTCTTTCAGACTTGGATGAAACAAATGTCATTCCTCTCCTGGGTTTCAAAGATAAGCATGCAGGTATAGAGGATTCCCAAAGACCAACATGGGCTTGGCTTGCCTTACTCCAGGCTTCTCCAGCCTCAGCTTAGATGGCATTAGGGATAGACAGTCATGGTTTCCCAGGGCACCAGATTATTGGTCTTTTGTGTAACATATGTCCCCAGACACTATCATATATTCTCTGATGAGACAAATTAATCTTGGGAACTGCTGCCTTATAGTATTTGGAAGACATTTGTGCATGAGTAAGTGAATGGTTGGACATAAGGAAGATATACCATTGAATTAATTTTAAGTTTCAACAAGAAAAAACTGATCCATGGGCAAAGGAGAAATGTAGAAATGTTGGTCTATGGTGTGTCAGATACCTTGAGGGGATGCTATCATCTCTAAAGTTTATGCTTGAGAACTACACAATCAAGTTACAAAAACAAAATCACAAGCAAGTTCAATAATGTTTTATGTTTATGATCACAAGATTGTATTGGTCTGCATGCATAGCAAACCTTTCCTGGTATGACTCACAGGCCACTGGACATACCTTGCTGCAGTGTTGAACATCTGTCACTAGGAGCCCTTGCTATTGACCTGTCTTTGCATGAACAGGCTTACTGCATTATGATCAAGTTGAAGGTATTGGGAATGTACTGAGCTTGTATACTGTGCTAGGGTGTGCTACTCAGTCTGTAAGACATGCCTGCCACCTTATGAAAATAATGTGTGTACTATGAAGAGTCAAATACTACACAGGACAATGCTGTGTGACTTTAAAAAATAATGTCATAGGATGAATATGGGCAATTGTCCAGAAATTCTGCAAAGAGTCCTTTGATATATATTATAAATGGCATTCTTTGTGGGAGGGTCCAAATCTCTCCAGAAATGCTCACTCACTCAGCTATTTACTTTCCATGTAAACAGCAAGGATGTTCACCTTAGATCAAGGAAACCATAGTGTTCAGAGATGTTCACATTGTAATAGTGTCCAGTGTGACTCAGGAATTAAGCTCTGAAAATTACTATTTATGGTGTGGAAATGAAGTGCCATGACCAATTTGCTCTGTTTCCTGGTAGGAATTATTTTATCTGATGATATAGCATAGAAACAAAAGTGTAGGGTTGGAGAGATGGCTCAGTGGTTGAGAGCACTGACTGTTCTTCCAAAGGATCTGGGTTCGGTTCCCAGCACCCACATGGCAGCTCACAACTGTCTAACTCCAGTTCCAGGGGACCTGATTACCTAACACATACATACATACAGCCTAAGTACCAAATTCATATAAAAATAAATAAATTATTTTAAAAAAGAAAGAAACAAAAGTGTAGTTTCCCAATTGGGAAACACCTAAGATACAGTGTCTGGTGGGCATCGCTGAAGAGATGAAGGATGTTTCGGGCCATAGTCCATATCATCTATCAGGAAACACAGGGTTCAAAAGGAACAGAGCAAGGGTTCTCAGCCTTCTATGAGAGGCTGTAGGCCAATTTCTTAGATAATCTATACAAGCCTGGAGCTAGAGGAGGTAAGGAGTACAACACAGGCAAAAGGGAGTGCTACTGGGCAGAAGACAGACCTTGCAGATATCACAGAATCTATTAGGTCATGAAGACAGGTGAGGCATCAATTTGGAAAGTGCTATCTATCTATGTTTAACACATAACAATTTTTTGTTGATTTTTAGAAAGTGTGTCATGTAACTCTGGCTGTCTCAAACTTACTATGTAGCTGAAGATGACAACTGATCTTCTGCCTCTGCCTCTCAAGTTCTGGGATCACTGCATGAGCTCACATTTTGCTCTTTCTTGAAAACAAAACAAACAAATGGACAAAAAACCAAGCAATATTTAACTAATTTGGAAAATTCCACCTGGTTTATGATGCAGCAAGAATACCCAGCTAATTACATGGGCCTTAGCTTAATGTGACTCTTCAGAAGCAAAGACTAATTTATTTAAGTAATGCAACTTCAAGTTGGAACACATAATAATTCTCAGTATTTTGACAACTAAACAGAACAGAGAAATAAAACAAGCCATTTCAAAAGCCCAAATTATATTGCTGAGCTACATATAAGCAATGTTAACATGGTAACCACTTCCTTTTTTTTTCAGGAAGATCTTTAAAAGAAGAGCAAAATTTTGGTTTTCAGTGCATTTCTATTTTGTACACCGAAAAGGCTTAGAAATTCTCCTTTTTGGAGGGATGAAGATATGGATGTCTGGGGGGGTAAATGCAAGTCTTTCAAGTGTCAGTTCCGAAGTTCGATCCCAGAACCCTGCAAAAGCCAGCTGTGCTAGACAGAACACTTCCGCTTCCCTGGTGCTATCTCAAATGAACAAGGTAGAGGGCAAGAACCAAGAACCAATACCCTTGGTAACCCTCGTCCCCCCAAATATGCACTATGGCAAGGAAGTATCTTTCTGTTTGTCTCTGTCTCTGTGACACAACACAATAAACAATAGAAGAAAAAAGAAAGGAAGGAAGGAACAGAGGAAGGGAGGAGGAAGAAAATTTCCCCCTATGGAACTCACAACGGTTTGCATTCAGATACACAGAAAGTTCCAGACTGGAAGAACAAACTAAATAAAGTAAAGAAATATGTTAATAGTATAAAGTTGATTTTTCTTTTTTCACAATCAATCAACAAATCGAGCTACCTGTTTATCTCCAAGGAGCCAATAGTGACCTGCCACCATGCTATACACAGCAGAAAGGAGAGGAGCCACGCCATGACGACTCTGCCTCAGACCCGGAACTACTGTCTCAGTGTACTGGGGGACAGAAGGTTTTGAAGTAATACTGTCTAATGTGATATTCAGGGATTAAGTCAGCGCTTCTCAGACAGATGTGTCCGCACACCAGTTGTTGCTAGGCCTTAGTGTCTTCCATTGTAATGTTTAATTTATCACACTGGTGCTTTCTAAAACAGAACATCTGTAAACAAGCTTAAGAATGACCTCTTTCCAATTTTACATCTGTGAATGGTACCCCTTCTCCGTGCTCTAATTTTAATACCTTAAATGTAAATAACTCTGTGCATGCAAGAGGGAAGAAAAGGGTGGTCTGAAGCTAATGTCTGAATTTTGGGCAAATAAACATTTTCCTTCTGCCAGGCTCTGGGGTGTACACCATTGGTTCTCCACGCTAAAGCTATATTCAGGCATCTCTTTTCCAGACAAACACAATTAAACAAACTTCCGCTAAATATTAACAGGCTTTTGTAGTAATTAGCAACAAATAATGAATGCTTAGATTCATAATTGCTCAGAAATACCATCTTATAAGAATTACACATATGGCTCCTTTCCCCTCTTAGATTTTGAATCCTGTAAGAACTGGTTTTTTTTTTTTTTATTTTATTTTAATTTCTTTCTAGTCACTCTCCTTGGCTCAAAATCGTTTTTGTTTGTTTGTTTACATTTGATTTTTTGAGACAGGGTTTCTCTGTGTAACTGCACTGGCTGTCTTTGAACTCACAGAGATACACTTGCTTCTCTAGTGCTGGGATTAAAGGTATGCACCACCACTGCAGGCTTGGCTCAAGATCTTTCAGTTAAGCTGGACTGCAACCAGCTGCACCCTTCCTCCTGGGTTTGTTGCGCTTCTGTGTGAGGACCCACTGAGATGCAGTGGGGAACTGAAGGGTGTGGGAGCCAGGCATTGATTTAAAAACTAACTGGCAGCCTTAGGATTTAAACTCTGGTCCATCAGCCTCAAAAGGTCATCTGATTAGAATGGGAAAGACACCCAGCACTTGTGATTTATATTCAAAGGGCAACCTTTGCGAGGAGAAGGGGCCTTGTTGCTTCTTTCTGCTGTTCAACTTGATAGGACAGGGTTCTCCTCAGCTGAATTCTAATAATTATAAAATTGGGATACACTGAATTTGGAGAAACACCTCCCACTGTGTGTGTGTTTGTGTGTGTGTGTATATGTATATATGTGTGTGTGTGTGTACACGCGAATGCGTGCATGAGCAGAAGCCAAAAAGGGTGCTTTGCTTTTGAACTCTGCCCTATTCTTTTGAGATAGTGTCTCTCACTGATGTAGGAACACTCCACTCTTTTCAGTCAGGCTGGCAAGCCCACAAGCCCAGGTGATTTTCCAGTCTCCCCATCCCTCACTGGGGTTGGAGGTGTACTGGTGTTTCCCAGCTTTCACATGGGTATGGAGGATCTGAACTGTGTCGTCAGGTTTGCACAGCGTGGTCTAACCAGAAGCCATCTCCCTAGCTATATTTGTCTTTAATTATCACACTGTCACATTCTTCAGGTATGAGTTAAACACATTTTAATTTATTAAAGATAAAAGAAAACCTGTTGCCTACCATTGTCAAATGAATAATTGTCTGTGAAGCCAAATATAGCATATTGAATTTATATCATTAAGCAGTATTGAACATGAGCCACGCCCTGGGATTATGTGAGCCATTTGCATGCCTGACAAGCGTTTGCTGTATGGAGAACTGAGTTATATTCACATATGGGTTCCACAGCTAAAAGCCTCACTGCCTCTTTAGATCTCTCTGCCTCTCTGGAACATTTTGAGATTGGGGATACAACTTGTGGAAGACTCCCAAGGAGGCTTTGAGATTGTGAGAAAATTCTTTGAAAGTGCAAACATGTGATTGCCCCAGTATTTGGCTGTCTTCCACTTTAAATAAAAACTCCTGGTTAGGAAGGTCTGCTATGGCCCTCTTGCTTGCCTTTTCTGTGTATTTTTGTAGGCTGCAGACAGCCTCAGGACTCCTTTTGAAAGTTTCCCTTTCTGCATCCCCTGAACTCATCTTTGTTTACCAGCAGCCCACACAGGCACCAAGAGAAGAAACCAAGTGTGTCCAGAGCTCATGTGAGGGTAGAACACGGCTTGGTGGAGTTGGTCCTCACCTTCCATCATGTGAATTCCCCAGGGATGGAACTCTGGCCTGATATCAGGCTGGGCAGCAAGCATCCTTACCCACTGAGCTATCTGGCCGACTCTGCCTTTCTTATTTTCTGTGGAAGCCTGTTGTGTTATGCTCACATTCTTCTTCTGGTACACCATTTTTTCCTAGAGTATTTCAGGTCTTAAAGTGACAGAGGTATCCCCCACACCTCCCTCTACCAAGGAGACCTGTGTCTGCTTAAGAGCCCCAGTAGTGAGATTTCCACTGTCTTCCCATTTTGGGAACCTTTTCTGCTTTGCTCCTTAGTCTCTTTTTCATAGTTTCCTTACCCCTCCGTGTACTCTGAGATACCAGAGAGACGGCTGCCCTTTAATCCCCCCACACAGAGGTGTGCTGTAACTATGGAGAGAGCAATCTATAACTCTCACATCCTTATATAATTTGCTCCTCCAAGTTAATTTGAATTCATTACAATAAAGCGATATAATTAAAAAAAGCACTCTTTAATGTGAAGTATTTAACATGATCCTGGAAGAATGACAGTCTCCACTAGCAGAGAGAGGGCCAGGCGGCAGGCATGGTGCACACTCACACAAATTCAAAGGTGAGCTGTAAACAAGTACACAGAGCTGCAGCACCATGCATAAAGGGCCAGGCAACAGGAGGCCGCATTCTAATCAGTCCTCAAAGGAGCCCCGCACACACAAGTGGCACTTATTCTAATTTAAAGCCCTTGTGCTTGCTTCAATGTTGCAAAATTTATGAAAGAATAACTTCATTAAACCGCCTGGTACTTCAGACACAAAATGCAAACCAGCCCCAGCACAGAAGGCACTGGACAAGAGGAGAAGCAGACTGAGGACTTGTGAGCACAAACACTGAGAGATTCTGTGTTGGGCTTCTCTTCCTGTGGTTCCGGGTGCAGCACTCCTTCACCAAGGATGTGGGCTGCACGGCTTTTTACTTCTGTCGGGAGGCCTGTTGTTCTTGTGAGCCTGGCTAATAACACTGAAAATCACTCAGAACGGCGGGGCAAGCTGTGTCACATGCAGAAATACATCTGGCAGGACATGAATGAAAACCGTTCAGTGCTCCTTTCCTGGCCCGAGAGGAGATTGATTCTCTATACTTCACCATTACAGCTTTCATTTACTTGGGTATACATTTCAGACGCATTTAAGTTGTTGCAAAACTAATGTTAAAAAAGATTTCCCATTAACCTTGGCACTGAAGAAAAGAAGCAATAAGGGTAACACACTTCTAAATGGTGTTGGCAGAAAAAGGTACTAGCATCCTAAAATGCATACTCTTAAGAAAGCCTCTTTCTCCCCGAATCAGAGACTTTAGGAAACACTACAGTAAAATAACTTCAGGCTAGATTCCAGAGCTACAAGGCAGCCTGTGTTATAGCGCACATCTCTTGCCAAACTGCGAGCAGATTCTGCAGAATCATATATATATTTGAAATGCAATGTAAAGGCAAATCTCACAGCGTGTACAGAAACAGCAACCGTTTGAGACTGTGGAAGGAGCACACATGTTGGACTACAGTCCTGCCCTGTGAGACCCAAGTAATGAATGACACCTCCCTTTTCATTCAGTGTCTTATTAAACTGCTGCTAAATTTTGCTTCAAATAGGATAGATAGGATAGAGTAAGCATTCACAAAGGCCCCAAATGACAGTCCATAGATGGATAAGAGGACCTGGCCTCAAGGGAAATACAACATATACTTCTTCAAAGATCATTAAAGAAAAATGAAACAAAACAAAAAACATTCAAAACAAAGACCAGCTCACTGTCCTTCAGAACTTTCGAGTGGGAGCCTCGGTCTTGGTCAGAAGGAAGAGCTTCTGTAGGTGGTGCCCATGTCAGGTTGGCTATAGGACAGGTGAATGTGAACACTTGCGGCTACCATCCCCACATGCATGAGTCATAACACCTTTGTAAAATCAAATAGTAAGACAAATTCTCAAGCTTCTTTACATCCAAATAATATAATCTATGGAGGTATGTGAGCATTCTTTTTATCCTCTCCACAAATGAACTAGGGCTAATCAGACAGAGTGAGCTAATTCAACTACAGACAACCTTTACTATATAATAAAATATGGACTATTGATCTCATGGAGCCATTGATGTGTGATGAGTCAAATTCAGGGCCTGAAACCTAGATCTCAGCTCATAGCTGTTTTTATTCATGTTTTGAAAGTACTAGAAACTGTTTTCACTTGCGGAAAACCAAAACCAACACTGCTAAGCAATTTAGCCCAGTGTTCCAAACAGAAAGTGAATTTAAGGTTAACAGAGGTCTGAGATGGAAGGCTGGAAAGATCCCTAGATGGGTGCAGTCTCTTGCTGTGCCTTGCAGTGGAGGCTGAGGAGACAGCTAAGTGACACCACACTGTGTATGCAAAAACTGGGATTCACTTCCAGGCTGAACATCTAATGGGATCCTGAAAATAGAATGAATGGCACCTGTTTCCCATTCAGGTTAGCCTTGGTAAGGAGGGCAGGCTCCTGAGGAGTCCAGGTCTGTCCTAGCAAAGCCTTTTGTCTCTGATCTCTGGATAAAAAACAGTGCACAGGATCAACCTCAGATCTGTTAGCAAGCAGCTCTAAGTAAGAGGGACGGTCACCTGGAGAGGTGGGGGGGGTGTCACAGAAAACCCTAAAAAAGGAAGAAAAGAGAGCTAGGTACGGTCTGTCCATGTCCCTTGGTCTCTTGTAAATCGGCCCCAAAACAAGACATCAAGGCTGACTGTTACCCCCATTGCGCTACACAGTTCCACCACAGCCTCCCCTTTCAGGGTACAGCCACCCAGCTTTCTCATAGCAGCACTAACACAACTATGCTCTTTGCGTCCCATGGTTTTTTTCCTTAAAGAGTGGAGCTAGACTGTGCTTTGGTAGGCGCCCCTCCAGCACTCAGGTAAACGTCCGTGTGGTGTGGTTTTGAGTGGCTCCTGTGAAAGGGAGGAAGGAGGGATGGGCAACGATGCTAGTGCGGAGTTGCAGACTGTTCATTCGGCTGCAGTCCAGAAAATGAATCCAATTTTTCATTCTGTCATTATAAATATTTCATTGCAAATGGTACTGATTTTCTACAACTGTGGTTAAGCAAAGGGCCTCTGTGTGAATATTTAAGGGGGAAAAAACCCTAGGAGGAGGAAGACAACGAGGAAGAGGGAAAGGGGAATGAAAGGTTAGCAACCAATTAATTTCTTACTTTAAATGTAAAAGGATGCTGGGAGAAATTCAACAGTGATGTAGTGTGTGACTCAAAGAAGAAGAAAAAAACATTTACTCTGCTCTTCTTCTGACAGTTTCTCATAAAATATCTGCAGTCCATCTATCTTTTAGTACTCCAGGCTCCTCTGGAGAGCAGAAAATGGTGGTTTAAAGCTCACTTCAGTGCCAGTCTGCGGGAGATTGCTTTCCACAGGACCCCCGCTGATGGAGGCCTAGGGGAAGAGGCCCAGGAGTTATTCAATCAGTCCGAGACTCTGGGGCGGCTGGGGGTCCTTTGAGGGCTGATTATAAAGCTGCCCTCCTGTTGCCCGCCTCGGAACAGAACGAAATGAGCAGCCTCTCGCTGAGAAGATTCTGCAAGAAGGAATTTCACCTGTCATGGAGTTTGTCAGAATTTCAGGATTTATCTTGGTGCAAAATTAATAAAATACCAACCAGGAATTCAGGCTGACTACTAGCCTGTGTCGTCTCAAAGTGATCTTTCACCCGAGAAAACCCGGCTGGTGAGCCCAGGCACTCCTGCCCTACTTTTTCCTTGGGAGGGTGAAGGGGGTGATATGACACCACCACCCAGGCAGCAGAATGGGATGGCCAGCCAATGACATGCAAGGTGGCCCTGGGTGCCACCGTCTTCATGGATGACCTCTGACCTTGCCTTGGCCCTTCCAAAGCCTCTGAAATTAACTGAAGCCTGAGCTTTCTGACTCAGGCTTCATTCCAGAATATAACTGCGTAGGTCCCTATGGCAGCCTACCTGTTAAATCACATGCTGGTTTTCCAGACCCTTTAAGAAGTAGTATAACAGTGGATCATGTTCATGGCATATGATCAGGAAGCATTACAGATTAATCTGGGATCACCCAGCAACAAGTAGGTCTAGGCTCAGATGTTTGAACACACCCCTCCTCTCCTGTTGCTTCCAGGAGAAAGCAAGGAGAGCAGGGTTGTGGATAAGCAAGGCCTGCGGGCTCAGGACTAAGGACTTCCCGCTCTGATCACTTCAGAACACACAGCTTGCCACTTTGCGTGCCACAGCTATTTTCAGTGACATTCTTTGAGATGAGGTTCACAAAGTCCCAAGGTAATCAGTGCTGGACCTCAAAAAGGGCTGGATGTCACCACAAAGAGGCTGTGTGAGGCTGGGGCAGCACTCATGCCACTAGCTGGCAAGTCCATGGAGAGAGCACGAGGCACTTCTCAGAACCATGGACTCAACCAGGTCCCACAGCGAAGCGTGCTTGAGGACAGGATGAACTGGGTTTGCAGGGGCCACTTCTCATTAGATGCTGATTGACAGTACATTTGGTCTTACGGCATTGCTGCTTCTCTGACTAGTATTTTCTAAAACAGATATTCGCCAGATTATTCCCTCCAGCCCCATCTCTATTTAGTCAGGTACGAGCTCTGTTCTGTTTTAGAGAAGCACCTTCACAAATCAGTAGCAATTGGACAGTAGTAACACCAGAATGGAATGGAACTCTCTCTCTCCTTGCTTGGAGGTGATTGCACAGATGGTCGTGGGGACACAGGGTGGTCTCTGCAGGCTTTGCTGGAGATGCCTTAGCTCCACAGAGGGAAGAAGGCTTCCCACTAGCAGCGTCATGAATTATAACTGAGTATGGGAGTGGGGTCGTGGTGCCTATCTCACAACAGATGTACTGTTCCATTTTCCTTCACAGTGACCTTTCACCCTTATAAACTCAAAGCACTGCCTGGCACACTGATGATATTTAATGGTACTAAGTCACCTTAAATATGTGTGTAAGTCACACAAGCTTAGCAGATGTACCAGGGTGTGGGTTGGTCAATTATAAAAGCCTTTGATGGTGGAGTAAGGATTCCTGGCAGGCTCTGCTGGACTAGCTGAGGAGTTACATCCATGCAGGAGGGGCTCTGTAAGGAAGAGGATGACAGCCCCGTCCTGGCCCCCAGGCAAGAGGCAGAGAAGATGCCTCAATGCAGCCCTCCTCTCCAGTGCTGAGGCTGTTGCGGCCTCCTAAGTGCTTCCCATGCTTATTCAGGAAGTAATCGATGAAGAAGACCTGTTATTTTAGGCAGTTGGAAATTTCACTGCTTTAGAAGAGGACTCCTTTACTCTGCTTTTCCCTCTCCTTTAGAGCTCCGGAGTTGCTGTTCCAAATGACAGCAGTGAGCAGCGCTTTTAAGCACTATTCATCTTGCCTGCCCCATCTCAGGCTTTTACAGAACACCGATTTCCCTCCAATAAGGGGAACTTACTCCTTCATAGCTGCAGGGCACAGCCTGTTATGAGCTGTAGATTCACTGCAAATATAACAATAAAGGGTACAAATGTGAAGTCCTCTTAAAATACACGGCTGGCTCTGAAGCTGCCGTGCCTTAGCAAACTCGATCAAGGGGAGCCTATCAATCTCGCTCCTAAATGCTCAGAACAGCTCATTGCTGGGCGGCAGTGCGAGGATCATCACCTCGAGGGATCTAGAAGATGCTGGCCTGAATTCTCTGCTCATTTCAGGGGATTGATAGTTCAAGTCTGTGATTGTCATCTCTCTTTTCCTAATCGTCAAAACAGTTGGGTCTCAATGTAGTGTTTTCCAATAGTCAGATGAAAGTTTGTAAACACCACGGGTCTATTCTTGGCACTTAGTCTCTGCTAATGTGAGGAATCGACCCACGTGTAGAGCAAACATCTAAAACAGGAACACATGGGGGAATTCTGTAAGCCTGTCTGGATTGCAGAATGTTCTAGAAATTTGGGTTTGCAGATTGTTCCAATGGCCCTGACTACAAAGGTGTTCAGGCAAAGTCCTTGCTTGGACGACAACTGTGTCAGTGGTCTCTTGTTGTTAAGGAAGGCATCTTAACAACAGAAGATTAACAGAAGATCTTCCTGTTCTGTGGCAGCAGGCTGCATTGACAATGTGGAAGGCTACAGGGCAGAAAGGCCCAGCCATGGCATAATGTGAAAGAGGTGACAAACACTTCCAGGGGGTGGGCGAGAGGGAGGGGCTGCAGAACTGGCCACAGTGCTCGTCAGTACGCCCTAGCTGGATGCTCCATAAAGTCGAGCTGATGGCAGTTCAGAGATGGCCATCTGTCGTCAACTCTGGGCCAGACAAAAAATAATGCAATGGCAGCTTGCTTACAATAAGGCTGTTGGAGGAGGAAGCGGATCCTAGAATGAAGAGGTGGTGCTCCCCTTTTTAACAGTGAAGTGCAACCATCGATATGAACATCAAGAAATTAATAGATGGAGAATTTTTGAAAACTGAGCTGGGGCAGGGAATAGCAGAAACTATTTAGATGCAAATACAGTGTTTTCTGCTCACTACAATCACCTCCACCCCCTCCGCTGTCCCGAATTTGGTCACATTAACCACTTGGTTCTTGGAAGTCTGTCTACCAGGACACACGGTGGAGCAGTGAGGGCCAGACTTAGAAATGGGAGAACCTAGGTTGTGCCTCCAAGCATGCACACACAGATTAGACATTTGCTGGGACAAAATGGGTAATTGAAAATGCTTTTAGTCCAAATGAGTTCACTGTGAATCACACTTATCTTTTGGCATGCTTGCTTAATTTCTACATGTAGTTTTATTAAAAACAAAATAAAATAACCTCACCTTATGATGCATTGCAAATGTGAGATAACTGCAGTTTTTCCCTTTATTCCAGAAAATCCTTACATTTACAATGACAGACAGATATATAATAATATAACAATCACACCAAGGTTAGGTTACCTATGCCCCATTTTTGTGTCTGACCTGATTAACTTTCTGCTTTCAATTGTAAGGCCAATCAATCCTGATTGAATTATCCAATATTAACAGCTGAAAGTGATCAAAACTAAGGGTGAAAACACAGCACCAATCAATAAATCAATGCAAATGATTCGGTTCTTGGAGATCCGGTCAAATAAAAGAGATAGATCAATTTAACCACTGAGAAAATTAAGTAGACATTGCCGTAGAACCAATTTGCTTCCAAAGCCCCACAGCCCACAAAGCAAAGAAATAAAGCCACGTATGTAACGGCCAGTGCCAGAATCATGCATTCATTTGACACAATTTATACTCTTGCAAATCTTGGCATCTTCCCGATATGTATAAGGGCTGACCAGGCACTATGCAGAGGCTCTGTGGTGTTGCAGAATTATCTCGCCAAGGGGTGCAGCCGAGAATAACTGTAAGGGGAGGCATAATACTCCTTCATAGACTGTCCTCCTAAGGGATCATAACATAACTGGATTTGCCAGGTCTAGACAGAGTGAGGGGCCTCAAAGGAGGGCCCTGTGAGAGCGGACAAGGCAGGCTGGATTGTGACTTTTATAGTTTGAGTGAGGATAATGACAAAAACTTTAATGTTTATGAGAAATAAAAATTAAGCACCTAAAATGCAAAGGAAAATTGTAAGAAGACGGGCCTGGGGACCAAAACAGTTTTTCAAGTGTTTTACTTAGATTTGCTGCAAAAAGTTTCTGTTTTTCCTGTTTACAGAAGGATTTCAGGCTCAGGTGGAAAGAAATATGACAACAACCAGAATAAAGGCTTCTTCAGTCCACACCCAGTCCATCCCTTGCTGTCTAGGAAGAGGCAATGAAGAAAACAAAAACAACAAACAGAAACACCTTGGCTTTAATTGGGGGAAGAGTTGGCTTAGGGATTTAGTAAGACTCCTGGAAGCCAGCTTGTTTACTTTACAGTTAGATGCTAAAAAAAAACCCACAAAGACCTAATGCAAGATATGTGATGATTGTGAATAATGGCTAAACACTTAACAATGAGTCAAAGCATGAATGACTGAAAAATCATGCCAGCAAACAATGAAAACTAAGCAAGTCTCTGGTCTGTAGGCTAGAGATTTAATTTTCAGAAAATGGCAAGTCTTTATTTTGCTTTCTTGGCTCAGCACTAGAAATGTTGGATACAAGGAAGCAGCAAGAATGGTCTGATGTGGGTCTTCCTCACCAACCCAAGTAAGATACCTCCTAGGACTTCTAGGTTGGAGAGTACAATGCCCTCTGCTGGAATCATCCTAACAATAGATTACATGTCATCTCATATAAAAATGATTTATCTGGGCTGAAGAGATGACTCAGTGGTTAAGAGCACTGACTGTTCTTCCTGAGTTCGATTCCCAGCATCCACATGGCAGCTAACAACAGTCTGTAATTCCAAAATCTGACACCCTTACACAGTTATACATGCAGGCAAAACAATTCACATAAAATAAAAATAAATATTTTTTAAAAAGAATGATTTATCTATAGCATAGCTTTGAAAGTTGACTGGAAACATATTTTGAAATATTTTTGGTATCTCACAGCATGATTGGTATCATGGTATATGCAAGATATGGAATTATATTTTAATGGCTATTTTTACCACACCCACCCTAATAACAGCACTGAGAATCGTGTTCTTGGGACTCTATTGACAAAGGTCCTAAATGCCTCAATACATATAATTTAAAGGACATAATAGCAGCATCTGTACTGAAAGGCCAGCTGAGGGCTGGTAGTGAGGGACCCAGTGAGCCATGTATTGTCTTGTGTGTCCCTTTTTGTATACAGCAATTCATTTTTCTTTCAGAAAAATGGGATCATAAAACTTAAGCACTACTAAAAATGTGGAATGAAAAATATGCATCAAAATCAGGTGACATGCTGGAAAAGTGATTTGAGGGGGAAATCAAACAGCTGCAGAGAAAGACATTTGACGAATTCAAACTATAGTGATATCTTAACACCGGTCCCCTCACACACAGGCCAGATGACCACTCAACATGGAGGCACTGCATTTGCTACATAGTGAAGAGAGAGGTGAAGCAACAAAATGGTCTCCGTGCAGAAGGAGCGAGACACCGGCTTCTTGGAGTCTACACTCAGCAAGGCCCATCTGTTCTACCCCACAGCATGAATTCCCCCATCTCCACTAAATCCCCCCATGATGGCCGACTTCCTAGAAGCCAAAGGGAGTGGATAACTCTATTACTGCCACTCCATCGCAGGTTTTCCAGAACTATCAACTGAAGAATGATTGTTGTTTAAAAATCTGACAGATTTTTAAAATGCTTACCACTGCACTGGATACAAATGTCCAGTGAAGGGTGTTATTCTTGACCACATCATACGCTCTTAAAGTGTAGCCCTATGTTCTGCCTTGAAGATTTATTTCACTATTGAGTGTGTGTGTGCACCAGTGTATGTGTGCAGATACTCACATGTGCACACGTTTATAGGGAGGCTTAAAGGCCAGAAGAGGCTATCAAATCTCCTCAAGTGGGAGTTCTACAGAGGTATTAGGAGCTGTCTGACATGGATGCGGGGAACCAAACTCAGGTCCTCTTCTAAGAGCAGTAAGTGCTCATTATAGCTGAACCTTCTCTCTAGCCCTATAAACTCTGCCTTAAAAAACAAAACAAAACAACAACCAAAAACCCCTGTGATCTCATAGAAAACACGAGAAACCTGAACACATTCATTTATTTTCCAAATAATATAAAGCTCTATTTGTTCAAAAATGGGTTTTTATTCCCAAATACCTTTCCCTCCCTGCCATAGGCCTCAGTTAATAATCAGGTTTCCCCACAGAAGTCTGTATGTGAGGATGGATGGAACACTCCAGGAGAACAAAGATAATATCCCAGTGAGAGTGAAGCACTCTCTTCCTATGTCTCCTGACTTGGGTCAGCAAGATTACACAGTTGACTGAAGGTGAGGGATGCACAATAACAAACAGTGTATGTCCTGTGTCTTACAGGAGAATCCACAGAAAGGCGGTTCATATTGCCTGACTAATCATAGTGACAACTTAAGATGTTCAAAGAATAATAAGACTGAGTGCTCAGTCTCTCAAAGAGGGACATTACTTAAAATTAGACTGGTTTTGTATGTAATGTAAGTGAAAGTACACTCCCCATATATATTTGTATTTATATACATACATGTCTATAATTGCACTCTCCCACAAAAACATGGCAACATTCCTTAACATTGTTTCCTCCTATCAGCTATCTAGCCATCTATCTGCACATTCATGAAATGTGTACACACATATACATGTACAAACACACACATGTAGGTAGATTTTAAATCCAACAAGTAAATGACTGCTACAAAAGCTGTTTTCATATTTTAACTGTAAAATAGTGAAGAAAATGTCATCAGATCATTTCTGCATCATTAAAGGACATTCCACAGTGTTACTTTTGGGACAGTATTTTCTAGTGTAACCTTAGCTTCAGTTCTTAGCAATGAAAAGAACTATTTTCTATATAGGAAATTAATCAATACTTTAAAGCCACATGAATTTCACTTTCTGAGGTAATATGGGTACTGAAAGAATGAGGACATGAACTTCTAGGGTCAAATGTAACAGTGAAGATACAGTCAAAACAAGAAAAAGTCAACTTTGGGTCCATTTTCTCCCAGTGTTGCTGAAGCCACTGCTATCACTGAGAATTTCAGAAAACAGACCTTTAGACATTTTACAGCTGCATTACAGCTTTCCAAAATATTGGATATAAATTCAAAATTTCATCTCATATTTGCAATGATTATTTTAGTGCTGTTCTTATTTAAGAAATGACACATACAGAGCTAGAGTGTTGGTACTGATATCAAGACAAACATGCATGTTCCACAGCTCTGAACCCCACAGCAAACCTCCTCTACCCCACATCCCAATTAGAGTAAATTAGTCACAAGTGTCTTAAGAGTGGTCATGAGGCCACAGAGGTCCAGGGCAGCAGAGAGAGCAGTACATTCTAGAATGTCTACCTCAGTGTCTTCTAGGGGCCTCTGTGATTGCCTAGATGGCTTGAAGGGTGTTTGAAAGATCAAATTATTTTATTACAGCTTTTGACATTATTTGTGTAAACTCTCCTTACCTCAAGATGGTATGAGGAGGTGTGCTGACATTACCCTCTCTCAGCCCATTCTCCCCATGTTTAACACAACCCTCAATGTGGAAGCTAGGGAAGGTAAGGAACTAGTATAGGAAATAACAACAGATGAAAACCCCCAAAACCAAAGGTCTGTAAGATTTTCAAGACATTTCTGAGGTGGTTAAGGCTTCCCAGGATCAGAGAGGTAGAGACAGACACTGCAAGAAAATGGCGGCTTTATATTTCAGGAAACCTCTTGTTTGGGAAGGATATGTCTAATTGTGTCTGATCTAGTGTGGGTCATAGGTTCCTACACCACAATGCTGAGCTCTCTCTGTGAAAGACACCAGAGACACACCAGATTGGGATCGTCCCAAACAGGACTGAAGTGAAAGTCTGGTGCAAACACTGAAGTGTTGGATAGGCATCAGTTCCTACACAATGTCTAAAGCTTCCACCCTAAACTGTTACTTCATTTTTTCAAATTTTATATACTAATTAACAGAACAACCAACCGAGTCTTTTGATCTTTTACAGAGGCAAAAAGACCAAGTCTCATATGATTTATTCCTTAACTCATGTTGCAATAAAGCCAGTAATTTTTTTTTTCAAGGAGGAATGTAATGTTATTATAGTATGATACAAGCACAACTCGGACTATTTTCTGTCCTTATTGCCAGACACCCGTGATGGGATCCAGTGCTTAGAAGTAATAAAATGATAAAGAGCGACTTTCATTTTCTTTCAGGTGTAATTCAGGGGTTTCACTTATCTCCTAAATGTCATCTAACTTAGTTGTTTAGAATAATAACCACATCAAAACACTGTAGATTCTCTATTCTGATATAAAGCTCCTCTAAATCTTGTACCAGCAAAACCAACCCCATTTCCAGGCCATCAAGATACACTAGAGGTGGCAGGCGGGGCATAGGGAGGAGCAGGGTACGTCTGTGTTGCTTGGTCTTGGCTCTGGATGTTGAAATCAAACACATACCCATTTCAAGCCAGAGTACTGACAGAAATGTTCATAATCAAAGATTCCAAATGCATCTCCAATTCCCACAAGAACCGGCAAGATTTAAGAAATTTACTCGAGGGGACATTCCAGATCTTTTTTTTTTTCCTTTTAAGATGCAAAAGGCAATGAAAAAAATCATGTTCCTCTTCTAAGTG
Source organism: Sigmodon hispidus (assembly GCA_004025045.1). Lineage (NCBI taxonomy): Eukaryota > Metazoa > Chordata > Mammalia > Rodentia > Cricetidae > Sigmodon > Sigmodon hispidus. The sequence continues at coordinate 56,856 of PVIH01011396.1, forward strand.
ACAATTCTGTTTGGTTTTCTTGACACAGTGTCTTTATGACTTCATACTTCCTGTTTGTAGGGGATGACCTTGAACTTGTGAATCTAGGATTGCTGGTACCTGTCACCATGCCCTTTGATACCTGGGTTACTCCAATGCCTTGTGCCTGACAGCAAGCACTCAACTGCTGAGCCACAGCCTCAGCCCTTTGACTCCATCTTGATTTTAGCTACTATTCCTGAGAGTCAATAAATCAACCAAACATGCATGTTTTATGCCTCATTTTGATACCTATAATTTCATTTTTGCCTTATAAAAACCTGTGAGTGTGCAGTTTGTTTCTTTTTGTTTTGATTTGAGGCTCAGAGAGGTCATGAACCAAATCAGTAACATATCCAGTAAAAGGTGTACTCAAGGCCCAAGTCAGCACCTTGGGATGCTCAGATTATCATTCCAAAAGCTGTGGTTCCTGCAGTAACTGCTCAGTTGCCTAATGTGGAACAAATACATCCCCTTTTTTCCAGTGTTCAACCTTCTGGAAAACAGTGACTTGATTTCCATCCAACATGGCTCCCAGTGGGAAGACACCATGAATAAAACAAGACTTGGGAGAATAAGCCATGACAAGTGAGGTGAATGACCCCACTGTCCAATGAACTTGACCCCACATCTTTCATGCTAGGTCAGAAGGTCCAATTATAGGTCTCTTCTAGTTCTTTTTATGATTGACAACAGTCAGAGGCAAAATTATTTTGGTGTCTATTAATCTGGTCTCTAATTTTCTTTTTGCCCCCAAACACACAAGAGCATGATAGCAGCCCAGAGTAACAACTGGGCTCAATCCCAGCTTTCTTCAGGAGGCCATTACCTGCAGCTCTGTTTGGAAGAAAAACTTCTGTGGACATTGTGTGCAGTCATAGATCTTATCTTCTTGTCCATGGGCAGAGAATATATGCTGCTGCAACTTGTTAGCTTGGACAAACACTGAAATGACAAAGAGATGGGAGCTTGCATTACTTCACTTTCACCATGTTCTGAGCTGAGGACTCACCATGACCAGGCTGCAGGGAAAATGCACAGCATACCTCCTGGGCTTGAATGGCTTCTGCCATCTGGGGAGAGCAGGATCATAGTTGCTCATGGCTGGGTTTTTGGCCTTTGTTAGGATGCACTCTACCCAGCATCCAATTCAACCCAAAGTGCTCCAAAGCAATGGTTTATGGAGGTCCTGCTCTCCTATAAATCTTTGAAAATAAAAGCTGAGAAATGTCAAATACACAGCTCTGTTTCATAAGAAATGATTCCTACTTTGTAGCAACCTACAGGTTAAGAAATCATGGATGCCCAAACAATGCTTATTGCATTTGCCTAAAGTTATAGCTAGCAAACAGTTCTCCATTTAAATGTGCTAATGCTAAAAATTATATCCCCCAGCTACTCTGGGGCACTGTCTATAAGTGTGCAACAGAACGGCAGGTGAATTCTCTTTGGATACTTTAAGATCAACTCGGCCTACACGCAGAATGCAAGGGTTTCAATAATATAAACATGTTCAATTTTAATGACTACAAAACAAGGCCCTAAGACTGTGTACCAGTTTACCTAGGAGACATACTATTAATAATTAAATTGTATATGCCAGAGGCGCTGTTTGGGTTGGCAGAGCTGACTTCTGATGGATGCCTGGTGCACTGTGACCTAAAAAAGTTTGCATCTACAATATTAATCTGTATAGGCAGGGAAAGCACTTATTAAACATGCTGCCGTTTGACTCTGACTCCACTCTGATCATTAAAATTATTCTAATTGCCAGACAACCTATAATATTACAGTATTGTTCTTATGAGTCATACATTTTAATCACATTTCTCATTACCTTAAAAAAAAAAAAAACCTCTCAGCTTTCCTTTCACACCCAACATGCTTTATACCAGAAGGAATGTTTTATTTTTTTCCTAATTGTTATTTGCAAATGACTTCAAGATAAAATTAAAGAAAAAAATCACAACTGTCTGTACAGAAACTCAGACTGTTCTTGATGTGGTGTTGTTTCCTTGCTTAGTTCAACAACAGCAATATGATTTCTATCCAGGTCTGCAACTTAGGTCCATACATCTTCATATGCCTTATGAGGCTCTGGCTACAACATGAAAGAACTATTTTATTATAACATTTAACTGCAGAGACTTGATCCTGTTTCTTTTATGAAGACTTTTTAGGAATGTGAACAAAGAACCTAGATTCTTCGCTCTTTGCATCTTAAAATCCATGTTCACGGTGAGAGTGCAACAATAGCTTTAATAAAATAAAAAAATTGAAAGAGTAAGCAAAAGAAAGACGGATTAGCAGATGAAAAGGGTGTGTAAAATCCATGTTAAAGGCACAGCAATCACCATACTTAGGGTGTGACTAGCATGATGTGTGAAGGGGTGTGGCCCTGGGTTTCTATTTTATTACAGAAACATAAATGTATAGGCTGGATGCAATGAAGGTAAATTAATGAATGCCTGTGATTTTTTCTGTGAACTAAGAAGTCAAGATATCTATAGCTCTTATCTATACATATATTCTTCCTGTTGATGGACTTGACCACCAAGTCCCAGACACATGCAAAATAAACACTGAGGATTTTGTAAGTAGCCCTGACCTTCTTGGGGCAGCAGTAGATACATGTATGATTATACGTCAGTTTTATGGACTTCCAATAATAAATTCTGATTGTGTTTGTGTGTGTGTGATTATCTCTGGTAACTGTACCACTGTAAGATCTAATAAATATTTCCTAAAATTGTGTAGTTCTATTAACTTTTAAAACTCCATCTCATAAGAAATAAACATCTCCTTTAGTCTGCTTACTTGTTCAAAGAAGTCTGGAAATATTTCAGTCACATACACACACACACACACACACACACACACACACACACACACACACACACTTTTCATGAAGATGTTATAAAATTCTCCAGGTTGATATTTGTGAAGCACCAGTACCATAATTCCAGTTGAACATCCTGTGACTAAAAAACAGTCTGGTCTTGATAACCTTTTAACATTGTGAGGAAGCAGAGTGAACCCAACATGTACATCATTTTCCAAGTGGAAAAGTGTAAACTTGGAAGAGAACTTGAAATGCCATTTGTTCATCCTGACAGTTAACCTTCCAGCTTGGTTCATTCTCTAAAGCAGACTGCAATCAATAATGCTAATCAGCAGAAATCAAACATCTTCGCCCAAATTGAACTGGAGTCGTTGCTGTAAAAGGCCAAGCAGTGGGAAGTATGGTTGGGAGGAAGGACATGATGGGGTCAGAGCACACACAAGCTGTAATTTTGCTTTAAGAAGTTTCTTACCTGTGAAACAGACAGGGCACTTGAAGGTGCCTCCCATCCCTTCAAAGCTGTGCTCTATCAGGTGGCACTGAAGTTTGGCAGGGGAGTCGAAGGTCTGGCTGCAGAGTTTGCACTCATGATTCAGTCCTTCATCTGTTGAGATAAACACATGACAGATAAGGTGAAACCCATCATGTCTATGGCAGACCAAGGATATCTCTCATTGCAAGCTCTTGCTACCACCAAATACAATGGAGTTGTGTAAAGCTATACCAGGGCAGGCCTGATCCCTAAACATGTAAAAGTAGGTACAGTTTCTGGTCACTTTACATTATTACTGAGTTTGTAGCAATTTAAAACATTTAAAATTTAAACGCTAATAATAAAAATCATATTTTATTTTGAGGCTTTTACTGTTTCGATAGCAAGGTTTCTACTTTAATGATCAAGATTTTATGGGTTCTATATTTCCAAAGGTCTAAAACAAAGAAGTTGCAGAGAAGTGGAATGGCTTCCTGTTCCTTCCTCTGCTTTGCCTAGAAGACTGTGAAGCTTCTTCTATTCCTGACAGTAGGTTTTCGAGGCATTCCTCTAGTGCAAACTTCTACTGCTGCAAGATGCTCTTCAGTTCTGAGACATTAGTTCCTACTGCACTGTATCAGTGTTCTTTCCTCTGCTTTGAATTCCTAGCCCATCATATTCAACCTCAGGTCACTGATCCCTTAACTTTGCTTGACAGTTTTGATTTTGCCCCTGGCCTCTACCTGTCTACCTGTCTAGTCTCTACTTTTCTGAGATCCAGGCTTGGTTTTGACAAGTTCTAGATCATTAGCTATGATAAGATGGTAGAAGAAAGATTTTGATTGGCTGACAATTGCCAAATTAACCGTTCCTAGTCTAGCTAGACAGCATTACTCCCACTAAAACTGACAATCTGGAGAATGACATGCTTACTCTATTTTCCGAGCTGTAAACATTCCTGCAAATACAGATCGATTCAGCCTCACAACTCACAACAGATGCTTTTATTACACCCACTTAACAGATGAGAAAGTCATGACACAGAGAACTTAGAACTTTTCTATGAGTTTAAGGGGCTAATCATTAAAGAAGCCAGAACTTAGCCGGGCAGTTTGACTCATGGTTCATGAACTTAAAGACAGGCTATGACATAGCATACTCCTGCTATCCCCAATATGACTTGTTAGGGGAAGCAAAACTCAGAGGCTACACTCTAGCCCACACCATTACTATGTCATATACCTACCTTCTATTTGCAAAAGTTAGAGGTATTCCTAACAGGCATCTCTGTCAGACATGCTAAGACCAGGAGTGTGAGATATTTTTATACCCCAGGAATAGCAAATCTCAACTCCAAAGGCATTTCCCCAGTTCAAAGGCAAATTCCTGCATAGGTGCTTTTTTAGTTGGGATCTGGCAATATGAAGGTCCAGTTACAAAGCAAATAATTGTAAACCAGGAGTGAAATTACTCTATTTGTATCTTAATCTCTTTTCTCACTTAAGTGTGGGTCTTCTGAAGCAGAGGACAGAATTTGTACAAGAAGAAGGCAAAGCACTAATTAAGCTCCCAGCATAGTCTGCATTTCACAGGAGATGGAAACCCACTCTGTATCTGGGTGGCACATTAAACTCCTTGATTATAATAACGGAAGGAGAAGGTTAATTGTGCCTTCTGACATGACAAGGGGTTATACAAAAAGCTTTAGGGATTATATGAGATCAATTGTTCTTTCTGTTTTTTTTTTTTTTTTTTTTTAAATCTGTTCTTTCCTTTTAACCTAAAGTCACCATAAATTTCCAAGGATTGTAGTCATTAAGAGATATAAGAATCACTATTTATTTCAGAGAACTAAACTTTATTTTGAATAGTAAAAAGATTTTAAATAGTGTTAATTTCAAAACATCATTTAATAATTAAGTCTGCTTTTCCACATTGTGCTCTATTACTTCATACAGGAAAAATAGCAATTAATACAGTTTTTTTCCTCTTTCCCTACTTTTTCCTGATGAGAACCAAGGTATAGTCAGGTGTAGTTGTGGGTATGAGCCAGGACACAGTCTTTCTAAGTTCTTTGGTATCAGACTGTTAAGTCATATGATCAGTCTTGCTGAGGTCTTTCCTTGGGGACAGTGGCTGACTGTTGTATGCACATAAAGGGAATTATCAAGTTAAGATGTTTTTCAGTGTGACATTCTTCTTTCTGACTACACACACTTTGTGAAATAATAAGAAAAGTGAGTAAGAGGAGTGCAAGGAAAAATGTCCTCACTCAATTTTTTTTTCTTTTTCCAGCCCAAAGTAAAGCAGTACCTCCAAAGCTAAAGAATTTAAATTTAGTCAAATGAACCAAGAAAGGTGACAGTCAGTCATGGAATTACTTATGCATTATTAGTACAAACTTATTTTTCAAAGATCCTACCCTTTTTTGTGGAGTGACTAAGAAGATATCAATGATGGTAATCAAATCAGGCATTTTTCAGAGCTACTTTTGCAGTTTTAAAACTCATTGTAATATTGAAAAACATTACAAGTCCAATTTTCTTCTATTTGTAGGTTAAGCAGTGAGATTTTCTCCACCAATAAATGGATCTCCAAGTTATCTGGGTAGGAATAAAACACATCTCAACTGCTACTCAGCTAATAGTAAGCCAAAGCAGATGCTCCAGCAGGTGAGACCCTCACCATGTGCTCTCCTCCTCACATGCTCTTCCCATCCTCACTCCGGATCGTAACCATAGCACAGCAAGAGGGTGGGGCTGTGTTAACTATTTTCTCAGTTGTCACCGGGACAAAGCTGTAGGGGCAGCTTTGGTGAGGACTGTGATTTTAGGGGGTACAGTTGATCACAGAGAAGACAGGACAGGTGGAACTCCAGCCGTGTCTTGTGGAGCTTGTTGCTCCATTTGGGGGAGTCAGGAAGTAGAGGTTCTGGCTGGAGGGACAGAGGTGGTAACTCCCCAGGCCAGCACCTCAGTGACTCTTCTCATAGCCAGGCTCTGCTTCCTGAAGGGCAGCTAAGTCTACAGTTTGCTCAACCCTTTATTTCTCTACTAACTGGGGAGGAACTGTGATAGGAGAGCTCCAATACAACTTCTTGATAAGGAAAATCACTAAAGTACCTTCATCCAAAGACCCTGCTGAATCTGCCCTCATGAGTTCTGTGATCACCTGAGTGGTCAACAGCAGCATCTCATTGTTAAAGAACTGAAAAATCACATCAAGGAGAGCTACATCTGCATTAAAGGCCATTGCCTTGCAAAAAGTTGTTCCTGTCCACAGGTGATGCTCACAGTGCTATCAACACCTCCAATTTCAATTTCAAGTGGGATCTGCCCCAAAGCTAGAACTTGCACCTAGCTTCCTCCTTCTAAAGGTGCCAACGAGTTTCAGGATTCAATCAAAGCCACCATTTCTCCTCTCTGGAAAGGTAGCAGCTGACAGTAATTGGATAATACAGTCTGACTCATTTATTAAAAAGAGATTCAGAGTCAATTGACTTAATAACCATTACAATATTTCATTAAGACTATAATAGGCTAGCACAGCTCTGTTATTATTTTTTTTATAAAGAGTTGTAAGTGGGATATTTAGATGAAACTTCTAGATACTTCCATTACATGTTTCTTGCTTATCTATAGTCCCCGGATGTTCTACAGTAAGTGTAGTTTATCTCTACATGTTCCTCTGAAGGAAGGAGGGGCAGGGGAAGAGGGAGGGGAGGAGGAGGAAGAAGAAGAAGAGGAGGAGAGACAGGGAGAGACTCCTCTATGGCCTGCTAATAAAGGCTGATTATAACACTGGGAGCTTTGTAGCTAAAGGATTGATATTTGGAAATGAGCAATATGATGGGGTAGAGAAAACACAAGTGCTGCACATCAGATTTTAAGTATTGTCAAATAAAAATAGAAATCAGTGCTAGGAAAGGGAGGGTAAACCACACAGTGCAAATGTCCCAGCCAGAGGACAGTGTCGTTCTAAGTCTGCTCATTTCAGAATGCAAACAACATCCCAATCTTGTATTCTGGCAGTTGTCTGGGTGCCCAGTGCCATGGATCAAAGGTCAGTGTGGCCTTCTCCTTACTGGGCACACACTAGAGGCTAATGAATACCTTTCCTGACTGTAAGAGAGGACCAAGGATGCTTGAGCATAATTGAAAAATAATGTCACACATATAGAAATCAGAGCTAAAACAATTATTTTCATTTGCTAATCTTTATGTGTGAACATAAATGTAAACAAGAATTAAGTCTACGTAAGAGTCATGTCAATATTTACTTCCATATTAAATGTTTCAGGGAATAAGCCTGCATATGTAATTGTTGTGCAAACTCATTGCCTGAGAAAGGTGATGAATTATGACAAACTTTTTGCTTCAAAGAAACACTCATTCTGTCTCAACTAGAGCCAGTTCACAGGGATGTGACATTGCTATGTTCAATGTCAGCTCAGGACCCACAGAACTCTTATTCAGCTGCATTTCAGCAAAGAGCTAATGGTCACCATTTAGATGCTCAAGCACAAGGCCACCAAGTCTAACACAAGACACTGACATTTCAGGGAACGCGTTAGACAATGGCAAGCCCCTCAGCGGCCTACAGAGAATGTATCCCATGTTTATAACTCTTTTCCTTCAATAAAAGAACAAAAATCCAGAGATGATACAAGCAAATGTTCCATAGCTAAGTTACATGCAGCTGTTATCTTAGAAAACACTTGGGGCCCCTTTTATACCATCTCATCAACACATGGGCCATAACTGGGACCAATTTTAACGATCTGTAAGTACAACCCCTTCTATCTACCCTTGAGAAGCCTATAGGCTAAGGTCTACTCCACCCCACATTATCATGTTCAGGGGTCATCCTTTAAAAACTCTGATCTGACAGGGAGTGGACTCTCCCCTCAGAACCCAAGCAGAGGAACCAGATACCCTGCAGCTGTAATTTGTCCCCCAGTTCGAATGTGTAACACTCTATGCTCACACATATATTTTTTAGACCCGAGAAAACTATGCCCTAAACCAATTCCCAACACCCACTCCTGCCCCCGCCATGCTTTGCTTTGCTTCTTCCCTGAGTTAATTTCCAAGCACACATTTATAAGCCAGGGGTCCTCAGAGTAACAAAGCAAAGGCGCACACATGACAAACCCAGCCCTCGGCTACGCTGGCTCACCCTGGAAACCAGGGATAGAAAAATAGGCAGCCTGAGCTGCAATTTGCCATGCACACAGCTATCCCATTCTTTCTCAGGTCCCAGGCACTTTGGCTGTGGTAATTTGTTGCATTACACACTATACATATTTCACAACTGTAACATAAACACACCAAGGTGCTAATTTGGCAGTGGAGAGCACAGCTCAGGCTTCGAAGTCCACCAGTAGATCAGTCATTAAGTCCCTGAGCAAGGCAGAATTGGAGAGGGCTGAACAGTGTATGACCCCTCACCCTCCCACACCAGCTAGAAAGGCCTGGAAGAATTTAACATGAAAATGACATTGTCGGAAGACTGATGTGTACTTTCTGGAAGCTTTCTCATTGGCAATACGGTGGTATCTGGTTCTGTCAGGATTCCTCCTAACCACTGAGAGAGGACATAAGATAATAAGGAAAAGACTTCTTACAATACAAAGGAAAGAGCCCTGAGAGTGAGAGTAACCAACCAGTGACCCAGATGGTGACGCTCTATGCACAAAGTATCTAAGCAGTGAACCTCTCAAGGATAGCCAAACGCTGTATCTGCTCTATCTATGTATCCCTTATGCTCAAGTTACTCTCCAGTTTTTCTTTTTCTTTCTTTCTTTTTTTTTTTTTTGGCTAAGAGTCTAAAAGCTACAATGCTTTTGAACTTTCTAAGCAAAGCTGCTGGTACTGACTGACACTGTTGTTTCCTGTCTTGAACTTCTCATTATCAGCAGGACAGGAGCAGGAAATGATTCAACTGGGATAGGCTGCACAGTACCCAGCAGATTTTAAAGAGCCCAGGGGCTGCCTAGAGCCCCATAAACATCAGCAGCTTGGAAACTAGCAGGGGGTCCAGGTGGATAGGGGTGTGAAAGGCAGGCAAGGGGATTTTAGATGCTCTGAGATGCGATATTGTCCAATGCCTTGACTGTTATTGCTGGTCGTGTGAATGAATACCTATTGGAATATGCTCATGGAGGAGAAAACCTTTGGAATGCTGTTTAAATGATAAACCCTAAAACATTGGAAAGGTAGCTTTCCTCTATCCTGGAGGAATCAGCAGCCCTGTTCTGGCACAGTGGGGGCTGGGACAAGTATACAGACTAAGAAAACTCTCCAGTCTGACCAATGTCTGCCACATCTAGTGATGTCTTTTCCTCTTCATGAATCTAAACAGTGCAAGTCTCAGTGAAAACATACAGTGATACCAAACAGACTTAAAAGGAGAGGACTTTGCTCTTAAATGTTTTGGTTAAACAACAAAAGTTATCAGAAAAAGCTCCCATGAAACTCTATAGAGAGCCTCCAACCCAAGAAAAAGCATTGTGAAGCAAACGTAGAAGGTAGTACATACTTCTTAGTACAAGCACAGGGCCTGGGGATGGCTTAGTCACTGTCTGCTGCAGGAGCCAGAGGACCTGGGTACATTTCCCAGAACCCAAGTACCAAGTCCGCCACGAGGCCTGGAGTGGTGTCTCAGTGCTTAGGATCCCATACTGCTCTTGCAGAGGACTCGAGTTCAGTGTCTATCACCATATCCTGATGATCACAACTGTCTGTCACTTGAGCTCTAGGGAGATCCGACACCACACACACACACACACACACACACACACACACACACACACACACACACAGACACCACACACACCGGGTGGGGCACTTAAAAATTAAAAAAAAATGTTGCATATGGTAGCATGTACTTTTAATCCCAGTGCTAAGGAGGTATAGAGAGGCAAATTCTTGAGCTCACTGGCCAGTAGCCTAGAGTAATAAGACAGCTGTTCCAAGTCCCAGTGAGGACCACTGTGTCAAAGGACAGGGGATGGCTCCTGAAGAACACCACCTAAGGCTGACCTCTGGTCCCTCACACATGTGCATCCGCCCACTAGCTCCACCCACACATATGCACAGAAAAAAATAATATCAGTGCAAACAAAGTACAAGGGTGAGAGTGGGGAAGAACAGACAGCTTGAAAGACACCTGCTAGGTCTGCATGGAACCTCTTGGTCTCAGCAATTCAGAAATCTGGTTTTGTTTTACAAAGCTTTAGCTGAGTCTCTACGAGGTAGAGAGGAGTCCAGTTTTCATGAGAGAATACTGGATCTTTGGAAAAGATCTTTTTTTTTTTTTTAAAAAAGAAGTTTCTTTTTTTACCTTATTTTGAGTACTTCTCTGATCTCTCTGTCTGTCTGTCTGCCTGTCTGTCTGTCTCAAGGGAAAGCACACAAGGCCAAGGCCAAAACCATGACTTGTATTTTGCATAGTGTGTTCTGTGTGATCAGCAACAGGGTCTTCACCACTTACCAATGCACTTCATCTTCCAGGAGAGAGTTGATTGGCAGCCCAGGGCATCTTCACACTAAGGAAGCACTGGGTGTTGTGTTGTGTTGGATGCCAATTCTTACAGTACAGCAAGATACAAGAGGTTAAGGGTGCTTCATTCACTGATCCACACCACAACCCAAGAACAGTACATAGGATTACACATAGGGAATACACAGGGTACATGTGTATACCTTTTTGCCACAGGTCACAGAGAAGTCTCTGTACTGTATATCATGATATATAAGCTTTCTTTCTTTCTTTCTTTCTTTCTTTCTTTCTTTCTTTCTCTCTCTCTTTCTTTCTTTCTGTATATCAGTACATGTATATGTGTTTCTGTGTGCATTAGTGTAGGTGTGCATGTGTGCCTTTGTGTGTACTTGTGTTTGTGTGTATATATGGAAGCCAGGTCACCCTTGGGCTCCTACCTTGTCTTTTGGGACATAGTCTTTGACTAACTAGAAGCTTACTGAATAGAAGTGGCCTGCCAGCTAGTCCCAGAGATATACCTTACTTCTCTAGCCCTGAGATTATAAGAGTATGTCACCATGCCTGGTAAAACACACATGCTCTAGGGATTGAATTCAAGCCCCCATGCTTACAAGATACACAGTTTACTATCTCCCAAGGTCTAAACAAGCTTTCTTAACAGATGATATCCTTATATGACACTGTTCTAGTCTTTTAATTAGTTAAAACAGTCATATGAATTTACCATGCCCCTAGCCTGCACATTGTCCTGTTTGACATTAAATACCTAACTATTAATGTCTTCACATCTGGTCTTCTTATATTGGCAGAAGCACAGGTAAATTTACCTTTCAGAATCGAACTAAACCAAACCAAACCAAACCAAACCAAACCAAGAAAAAAAAAAAAGGAAGAAAGAATCCCAAACATACATTGGTAATACTACAAGAGGACAGTCCATGCAGCATAAAATGAATGCAGCCTGCTGGACGTTAAATCTGCAGGGAGGACATCTCTGAGAACTGCAAGGTACAGCTGTCAGCACTAACCCACAAGGTGGTGGGCCAGCCACGGAAACTGTGGACCAGACACGGGCCATGTTAGGAATGTTTCTGCAGTGCTGGGTTGAATTTTCGGCATGGGTCAGGCCTTTGTTTTTCCTTCTTAAAACAAACAAACAAACAAACAAACAAACAAACAAAAAACCCACAAAAAACCAAAACAAAACAAACAAACAAAAAAAAACCTTCTGCTGCTTGGCATAAAGCCACTACCCACGTGGAAAAAGTCTCCAAACTCTGAAAAGCTGTTTACTTTTGCTAGAAAGCACAGCCTGCCACTGCTGATGCAAAAGAAATAAAAATAAGAGAAACAGAGGTGAAGTGAGGTGTAATAGCTCCTGCAATGCTCTCCAAATATCTGAGGGTTTAAGAAATAAAAGTCAGGCATTCTTAGAAAGAAGTCTTTATATTTTAAAGTATGATTATGTGTGTGCATCTGTGGGTAGATGCACATGAGTACAGGTGTCAACTGAAGCAAAAGTTACAGGTGAATGTTCATGTTTACTATGCAAGAGCTGGGAACCGTCTCTGCGGCGTCCCAGCGCACTCTGGAGCAGGGGCAGCTGAACTCTGCACCTGGCCACACCCGCAGCCCCTGCTGCTCAGGGAATCTACTAAGAGCCCTACTGCGACCCTGAACTGAGTGAACTGAGCAAACCAACTGCAGGGGTCTATGAGGGGCGGATTCGAACCCTGACCAGAGGTGAGGAGGGCTCGGCGGGC